>JAJOOE010007300.1:0-53783 GCA_036250405.1 Solanum raphanifolium | reverse complement strand
CCGACTTCCCCTTGATTATGCTTATCGCTTATGGTCATTTTAATTGCTTCCGCGACCAAGGATGTGTAATGATATGCTATGAGGCTTGTTTGGGGTTCCTTCGGGTCCCCCATTCGCCGGTCACGTCTAGGCCCTAAGCTTGGGTCGTGACAGTTGGCTGATGATACGATGCTGGATGTTTTATTCAATGGGACCGCCGAGGAAGGGCCTGAGCCTACGCATACTAAAGGTAAGAGGCACCATTCTAATCGCACTAAGGAGGAAAAAGCCCAAAAGAGACAGCGTAGGCATGAGAAGGAGGCTAAGAAGGCTTCGATTTTAGATGAAGAGTTGTGCCAGCGAAGGGTGCGTGAGAGTGTTGCTGGGGCATCGAGTTCTGCCCCAGTTGTAGAGGTCCCTCCTATTATGGGGGACGTTGTGAGCACCGCTGATAGTGCGGTTAGAGTGACCGAGAGCACTACTGAGGGTGCTATGATGGATGATATGGGCGCTACTGAGGGTGACCCATCTATTGTTCCAGCGGGCTCCAAGAAACCGGACCCACGCGCTTGTTAATGATTTTCGACGCTTTGCACCACAGGTTTTCTTCACCTAATCCATTATCTTTTACTGTTTTTGTATGCATTGAGGACAATCACATCTATTTTTTGTTGGGGGTAGGGTAAATGGATTGTGAGTGATAGGGTGAAGTCTGAGTAACCCAACTCATAAATCCTCTCTTGGGGTTTTCTTGCCTGTGTTCTTTTTCCCAAAGAGACTATTTAATTTATGTTGAACCGGCTTGTGTTAGGATCGTATGTGTAGAAGCATGAAAAAGAATGAAGCATTATGGCTTATGAAATATATACCCGTCCAAATTTTGTGACGTGTGCTAGAATTGGTAGGCTAAGACAAGTTGAATGTGTTGGCTCTGAGTATGACATGATAATGAATCAACTTGATGGCATGACTTAAGCTGAAACTTGAACTGGGTAATATGATAATCTGATAATGAAACTATGTGCCAAGAGAGTGTGAGAATAGTTGATTGTTTAAACAGTTTTTGTGCAAAACTAGAACTTGCCCGGTTAGTCCTGCTAAGACAATTCAAACTAGAGGTTAGGAAGTGATCATAGGCCCTTGTTCTGATAAGTCCACAAATTACCTAAAGAAAGGATCCAACCAAATAAACTAAGTGCTCCCTTTGATCCAAATGCTTTGAGCCTAAAATTAGACTATTTCTTTCTAAACCCCGAACTCACCTTCCCATAATCGACTATGTTGGCCCCGGTCCCTCCTTGGATATGTGCACTTCGACTTAGGCCAAAAGCCTAAGTTGAGGGTGGCTAATGTAAAAAGTAACTTCAATTTTGTCCCTTACCCAACATCGGGTATTGTGCACCTCAACCAATGGAAAATCCATAAGTTGAGGGTGGCTATGAAAAAGGAAACCGAAAGAAAAATGGGTATGAAAAGAGTTTGATGTTGAAAAAGAGAGGAAAGGATGTGACTTGTTGAAAGCTAAAGAAAATATATAAATAAAATAAAATAAAAATAAAAGAGCTACAAAGTCTAAAGTCACATCTGTGGTTGAAGAAAATCAAGGGAAAGAAGGTACAACGGTAGGATGGCAAAAATAGGGCAAAAAGAGGTTGAAAGCCTAGTGTAATGTCAAAGAGGGCAAAAAGTCACTAAGAAGTACCCAAATGTACCACATCTGACCCTGAGCCTACGTTACAAGCCAAGAAAGTCCTATAGTGATCCTAGAGTCTAGTTTGGAGAGTCTAAGCAGTGAAAATAAGGGCAAGCCTATGGTACTGAGCACTAACTGTGCTTGAAGTTATTTCTGAGTGTGAGTGTTGAATGAATCCTTGTACTCAATTCATAAGTCATTGTGTGAAAGAAAAGGGATTTTGTTTGAAGTAAGGGCACTAGTTACATTATCGGAAAATTGGTACCTTGGTGATAGTGAAAGAATGTATGTTGTGTGTTAATTGGTCGATCGTTGTCATGGTTTGATCCACATGAATTAGCTTATCGAGTGTAAGAGAACAAATTTTGTACTCGAAAAGAGAGTGGGGTAGAGAGCCATGTGATTGCTTGTGCTTGAAATGCTTGCTTCTATACAAGTGTCGTTTAGAGTCTTAGTGCGTCGCTTGAGGACAAACAACGAATTTAGTTGAGGGTGTTGATATACCGTGAGTTTACGGTATTTCTAATACATTTCACTTACAAGTTGTGTGTGTCTAGGGACTTTTTGTAGTGGTGTTTATGTATTTTTAACATATTTTGCAGGAAAGATGTTCAGGCGCGGAAGTAAAGAGACAGCTAAAAGAAATGCAGAAAAGGGCATCTACGGAGGTGATCTACGGACTGTAGGTCCATTGACGCTCTGTAGGTGATGGCCGTAGATCAGCAGGCAAGGCAAATCAGGGAAATCTGACCAAGTGTGGAACCACGGTGGCCATTGACGGTCCGTAGATTGATCTACGGACCGTACTGTTGATCCGTAGATTGATACTGCGAGGGTTCCAGTACCTGATTTTTGAAGAGTCTAAGTGTGGAGCTACGGAGGGGGATTGACGGACCGTAGACCGATGTATGGTCCGTATTGTAGTTCCGTCATTTGCTTCAGAGAAGTTGATTTTTGGAAGCTAAAATATTTTCCAACTCCTAGCTGATGGAAAGGACTCAAGGACCGTAGATCCATTGACGATCCATGAGTTAGTCTCGTGGAATGAAGACGCGTGCCTGAACAGACTTTCCTTAATTTGTTTCCTTTTTAACTTAGGACTTCTTTTCTATAAATAGGGTATGTAAACCTCGTTTTTGGGGGTTAGACTTTATTACTTTGGTTTTACTTTGTGACTTGGGAGATTAATTTTTGCAACCTTAGCAATTCTTGATTTCCTAAGTTCGTTTTGAAGATTTGGTTTTGTAATTCAAGTTGAATTTCTGGGTTTATTATTCTCAATTACGTAAGTTCATAATTCTTTCATCCAAAACTATGAATTGCGTTCATATGATTATGGGTAACTAAACTCCACAACTAGGGTTGTGGGAACCATGAGCAATTAACAAAGTATGAATAGTAAATAAGCAATTCTTGAATAGTATTTTGCATACATTGATAATTCTTTCGTTTAAAAGTCTTTTTAACGAGTGCACACGTTAGAACTCGCCTTGTTGCCACTTGCCAGACCAAGGAGGTAATCAACAAGAAAAGAAGTATCAACATAGATTTAGTGTGATACTATCCAATAGGGTAGTGTCGATTGGTGCAAAGTAATAACTAAGCCAAACATCGATTATGATGTCTAATATGAGGTAAAGGTAAGGGTTAGTAAATTATACACACATAGTCGGACCAAGGTGCGGGGTGAAATTCTCTAGATGCCGGACCAAGGATTTAGAGATACATAACTTACCACTTTGCATGTGATATACTAGAAAAGGATTGCTATTACTAGGATTACTGTGTTATGAGCTTGTGGGGAACACGTATACCCTAGTTAATTCTCTCATCTTGATAGCATGCAAAATTGCCTTTTGTTTACTTACTAAATTCTTACAATTTGTTTCACAAATTCCCCCCCCCCCCTCCATTTAATTACTTGTTTTTGGAAGTAATTTGACTAAACAAATATAATTGTTGGTTAAAGTTAAGTCTAAACCATTTTCCTTGTGGGATCGACCCCAACCTACAAGTTGGGTTCTTTACTTGATAATGATCGCTTATGCTTCTTTAGGGAAGTATAATTTGAGTGTATCAGAGACGACTTACGAATTACAACGAGTGACGAGAGTTAAGAGATGAGAGATGAGAGTTGCGGCGTATTTTGAGAGATGAGAGACGACTGATGTTAGGGAAATCAGTTTAGGGATTTTTGAATATTGATTGGAATTTGGGTTGGGCATGGGTTGAATTTTGATTGTACTTTGTTGTTAAAGTTGTGGGCTATCAGCTATAATTGGGCCGGCTGGGCTGTGCATGGGCTGAAAGTTGATTAAGATTCAAGGGGGTAAAGAATATATATAAATAATTTTGGTTTTTCGGTTAACCGAATTTTTTAAGCTAAAAACCGAAAACCGAAACCGACCGAAATAATCGGAAAACCGAAACCGAAATTTAAAAAAAATTGGTTTGGTCGGTTTTTTTTTGTTTGAACCATATTATGCCCAGCCCTAAATGCAACTAACTCAAAATGCACAATATCAAGAAGGAACATCAAGTGTATCTCAAACATACTTAAAATATCATTTCATAACACATACATGCAAATCATACTCAAATGCACATAATCATGGAGAAATCAATCTAAGCTAAATCAAAATATCAAAAGTAAGTTTTCATGAGCATGCATGCAGGAGGAAACATGAGAATGACTAAGACATGAGGATGGACCATGAGGAACTAAATACCTCAAGCTAGAGTAGGATTGGAGGGAAAGAGATGGGGGTAACGGGATATCATATCATCCTCGACCTCCCAAATAACACCCTCAACCTCTTGATTCCTCCATAAGACCTTTACAGAGGCAACTTTCTTATTCCTCAATTTCTTAACCTGCCGGTCCAAAATCTCAACTATAATCTCTTTATAAGAAAGACTCTATTTTATACCTGCCCCCTTCCCTTTTCCGTCTTTCATCCCGTTTGAGTTCTTTTAAAACGTATCTTCACTCTCTTCCTGATTATAACTCTCCAAACTACATCTATTCATTGATAAATTCTATATATCCTAATCATAATTCTTGAATTCACGTTTCAAATTCAAGATAAAGTAAAGAATAAAAGTTCGAGGGAGTCTTTTGAGTCGTTTTGAGAAGTCTTTTACAATCTTTTAAAACTTGTTTTAAGACTTGAGTATGAGGATGAGGAGAGTTGAGTTCATGTTTTCAAAATGAATATAAGGGAACTAAGTATTCCCAAGTGTTTTGCATTTAAAACGAGAGGAAACCTTGATTTCCAAATGAGTTCATGAGGAGTTTTTGAGCATTATCTCTTTTAAGAGAATCTTTTGGAGTAATAATCTCAAGTTTGAGGATGAGGAATGTTTTTAAACATATGAGCACGAGTTATATATTATTGGGAGTAGTATTGAGCATCGATATAGGGATGAGTTCAGACAACTCAAAATCCTCATAAACCATGTATGCCAACATGGGTAAATAATCATACTTTTTAGATGATTGCTTATTGCTTTTAAGAATAGCTCAGTGGATCCACTTAGTTGAGGATGTCTTATACTCCAGAAAGGTATAGGACAGTTATGGCAGCGTGGGTGAGACGTTGTATCATCACATAACTCATAGTGATGGTTGTCGGTTAGAGAATCTCCCAATTTAGAGTAAAGAGTTTATTATTATATTTTAATATACATTGAGTTATTATATATTGTTTTAAATGCTTTTCATATATTGCATATTTATTGTTCCCCTTTAATGCTTGTACATTCAATGTAATGACGACATTTGGTCTACATCTTGTCATGATGCAGATACAGGTATTCAGGGTCATCAATAGGCGTACCGTTGATACCACCTGCAGTTCCAGATTTGCTTTGGTGAGCCTCCTTGCTTCCGGAGGATTCCACTTTACTTCTAGTTTTGTTAGGATGTCGTGGGTCTTGTCTCGACTTCCATCGCAGTCTTTTAGAGGCTTCGTAGATAGTATTAGTTGAAGAGTTTTTTTGTCATTTCCCATGTTGATGTTTTAAAGACTGTGAGTTGAACACTTGTGTTCATTTGAGTATATTGAGTTAAACTATTTTATTTATGATATTATTCTAAGTTGAAGTTATGTGTTGAGTTTATATTTTGTTGATTAAGTCTTCCGCTTAGTATTGTTCCAGGCCAAGGGTTCGCTTGGAGAACAACAATGGTTCTCAAGTGCCGACCACGTCCAGGGTGTAGGCCAGATGCGTGACAAACTTTGTATCAGATCCCAAAGTTCAAGAGTCCTGGGGTGTTTATGAAGTGGTGTGTAGAGTCCTGGTTATCAATGTCAAGTGTGCCACAACTATAATTAGGAGGCTACAACATTTAGGAAATATCTTACTTCTTTCATACTCTCTCTGTGCGATAAAGTTAAACTCTATAAAAGTTTCTTTATAATTCATGCTTGCGCGTACCTTTCAGATCATGCCTCCACGAAGAGTTGTTTGAGGTTGTCCTGCTAGAAGGAATGTTGATCCCCAGGATCAAGGGGTCCCCAATGCACCAGAAGTGCAGCCTCAATGAGAAGTCACAAATGCTGAGTTTTGGGATTCTATCCGGATGTTGAGTCAAGTGGTGACCAACCAACATGGTCAACAAAGAGTGATTCGTCAGGATGTGGCTGATACATCAGGATCTATGAGTTCTTGAGGATGAATCCTCCATAATTCACAAGGTCAAATGTCAATGAGGATCCGAAAAACTTTGTGGAGGAGCTGTAGAAAGTGTTTAAGGTTATGCATGTTGCTGATGTTGATCAAGTGGAGTTGGCTGCATACCAGCTCAAGGGTGTTGCGAGGATCTGGTCCGACCAATGGAAAAAGAGCAGGGCTGAAAGGGCATTAATTGTAAGTTGGGTTGTGTTTGAAAGTACATTCATGAGGCATTTCTTTCCCCGTGAGCTGAGAGAGGCCAAGGTAAGAGAATTTATCACTCTTAAGCAGGAGTCCATGGGTGTGCATGAGTACAGCCTCAAGTTTGCTCAACGGTCCCGTTATGTTCCGGAGATGGTTGCTGATATGAGGAGCAAGATGAGTCTGTTTGTGTCTGGGTTGTCTTGCCTGTCAAGCAAAAAGGGTAAGGCTGCCTTGTTGATAGGGGACATGGACATAACGAGGCCTATGATTCATGTGTATCAGGTTGAGGAAGACATGTTGAGAGATAGGGAGGAGTTCCGCAGCAAGAAGGCTAAGACCACGGGTAATGAGTCCGGACAACAGAAGACCAGAAATGCAAACCGGTCATCTTTTCAACAAAAGCCAACAGGACCTGCACCATCATCCGCTAGGCACTTGCACCAAAGAACAGTGGTGAGTTCAAGAATTAAAATTCGCAGAACTTCAGAGCTCTACCTGCTTAATCTCAAGGTAGTGTGGCACAAGGGACCAACTGGACTCCTACATGTGCTAAGTATAGTAGAAACCACCCAGGATCATGTTGTGATGGCTCCATGGGCTGTTTCAAGTGTGGTCAGACAGGTCACTTCATGAGAGAGTGCCCTAAGAACAGGCAAGGCAATGGTAATGGGGGCAATAGATCCCAATCTTCTTCAGCAGCTTCAGCAGACAAAGATGCGCCTAGAGGAGCTACTTAAGGGATAGACGGAGGAGAAAACAATCTATATGCTATCACCAGTCGCCAAAAGCAAGAGAATTTACCTTTGTCATTGGTATAATCAAAGCCTTTATATATACATTGTTTGATCCAGGTGCGAGTCTATCTTTTATGACTCCATATATTGCTATGATTTTTGATATCCTTCACGAGCGACTTCTTGAGCTCTTCAGTGTTTCCACACCAATTGGTGAGTCTATTTTAGCTGAGAGAGTTTATCGTGATTGTACTATCTTTGTCAATCACAAGGACACCAGGGCTGACTCAGTCGAGTTAGACATGGCGGACTTTGATGTTATTCTAGGTATGAACTGGCTTCATACCTGTTATGCCTCAGTTGATTGTAGAACTCGAGTAGTTAAGTTCCAATTTCCTAATGATCCAGTTATAGAGTGGAGGAGTAGTTCATCAGTGCCTATTGGTCGTTTCATTTTGTACCTAAAGGCTAGAAAGTTAGTTTCTAAGGGGTGCATCTATCACTTAGTCTGAGTTAATGACTCTAGTGTTGATACACCGCCTATTCAATCAATTCCAGTTGTGAGTGAGTTCCCAGAGGTCTTTCCAGATGATCTTCCCAGAGTCCCTCCTGAGAGAGAAATAAACTTCGGTATAGATATTCTTACTAACACTCAACCTATCTCTATTCCTCCATATAGAATCGCTCCCACTGAGTTGAAAGAGTCAAAAGAGCAGTTGAAAGACCTTATTGATAAAGGTTTAATTTGACTAAGTGTCTCACCTTGGGGCACTCTGGTCTTATTTGTGAGAAAGAAAGATGGTTCTCTTAGGATATGTATTGACTACCGCCAATTGAACAAGGTTACTATAAAGAATAAGTATCCCCTTCCGAGAATTGATGATCTATTTGGTCAACTTTAGGCTGCCACTTGCATTCATATATCTTATGAACCAAATGTTCAAACCGTATATTGACATGTTTGTTATTATCTTCATTGATGACATTCTGATCAATTCTAGGAATGAGGAGGATCATGCTAGTCATCTCAGAGTAGTTCTCCAAACCCTCAGAGATAGATATTATGCCAAATTTTGCCAAGTGTGAGTTTTGTCTTGAGTCAGTGGCGTTCTTAGGCCATATTATATTTGGAGAAGGGATTCGAGTTGACACTCAAAATATTGAGGCAGTGCAGAACTGTCCCAGACCCATATCTCCTACTGATATTAAGAGTTTCTTGGGATTGGCTGGTTATTATAGGAGGTTTGTCAAGGGGTTTTTCATCTATTTCATCCCCTTTGACAAAGTTGACTCAGAAGACAGCAAAGTTTCAATGGTCTGAAGTTTGTGGGAAAAGCTTTCAGGAATTGAAAACCCGGTTAACTACTGCCACATTGTTGTCCCTACTGAAGGGTACACAAGGTTTTGTTGTGTATTGTGATACGTCCAGAGTTGGACTTGGTTTTGTATTGACGTAGAATGGCAAAGTTATAGCTTATGCCTCCAAACAGCTTAAGATTCACGAGAAGAATTACCCAACCCATGACCTCGAGTTGGTTGTTGTAGTGTTTGCTTTAAAATTTGGCGTCACTATCTCAATGGTGTTCATGTAAATGTGTTCACCGATCACAAGAGTCTTCAGTATGTTTTCAGTTAGAAAGAGTTTAACCTCAGACAACGAAGATGGTTGGATTTACTCAATGATTATAACATGAGTATTCTCTATCACCCGGGTAAGACTAATGTTGTTGTTGATGCTTTGAGCAGGTTATCTATGGGTAGTACTATCCATGTTGAGGAAGGCAAGAAATAATTGGCCAAAGATGTGCATAGACTTGCACGATTGGGAGTCCGATTGTTGGATTCCAATGAAGGTGGAGTGGTGGTGATGAATGGGGTTGAATCATCACTAGTGTCTGAAGTGAAAGAGAAACATGACCAAGACCCTGTTTTGCTTGAATTGAAGGAAAATATTCATAAGTATAAAGTGGTGGCTTTTGATCAAAGGGAGATGGCGTGTTGAGGTATCAAGGCAGATTGTGTGTGCCAAAGGTGGATGAACTCCAAAAGAGGATCATGGAAGAACCTCATAACTCCAGATATTCGATCCATCCTAGTTCCACAAAAATGCACCGCGACTTGAGAGAAGTATATTGATGGACTAGTATGAAGAGATGTATTGCAAAGTTCATTGCTAGGTGCCCGAATTGCCAACAGGTCAAGGTAGAGCACCACAAGGCTCGGTGGTATGGCTCAGAACATAGATCTTCCGGAATGAAAGTAGGAGATGATCAATATGAATATAATTATTGGGTTTCTGCGGTCTCGCAGGCAGTATGATTCGATTGGGTGATTGTAGATCGAATGACTAAATCAACCCATTTCTTACCGGTAAAGACTACCTTTTCGACAGAAGATTATGTCAGGTTATATATTCAAGAGATAGTCAAATTTCATGGACTTCCTGTGTCTATCATTTCATATAGAGGTGCACAATTCACCGCTCAATTTTGGAAGTCTTTCCAGAAAGGCTTGGGTTCGAAGGTAAATTTGAGTATTGATTTCCATCCTTAGACTGATGGTCAAGCAGAGCGTACGATTCAGACTTTAGAGGATATGTTGAGGGCTTGTGTGATCGATTTCAAAGGTAATTGGGATGATCACTTACCTCTCATAGAGTTTACTTACAACAATGGTTATCACTCTAGTATCCAGATGGCTCCTTATGAGGCTCTTTATGGGTGAAGATGTAGATCTCCTTTTTGATGTTTGAAGTTGGTGAAGCTGGGTTGATAGGACCATACTTGGTTCATCAAGCTATGGAGAAAGTGAAGATCATTCAAGAAAGGCTGAAAATAACACAAAGTCGTCAGAAATCCTATATAGATGTTAGGAGAAAAGACTTGGAGTTTGAGGTGGATGATTAGGTTTATTTGAAGGTTTCCCCATGAAGGGTGTTATGAGGTTTGGCAAGAAGGGGAAGCTTAGTGCCC
Organism: Solanum raphanifolium; assembly: GCA_036250405.1. NCBI lineage: Eukaryota > Viridiplantae > Streptophyta > Magnoliopsida > Solanales > Solanaceae > Solanum > Solanum raphanifolium. The sequence continues at coordinate 43,524 of JAJOOE010007300.1, read as the reverse complement.
GGTATATTGGTCCTTACAGGATATCCGAGAGAATTCGCAATGTAACTTATGAGTTGGAGCTACCATCAAAGTTAGCATCAGTTCATCCGGTATTCCACATTTCTATGTTGAAGAAGTGTATGGGTGACCTTTCACTTATTATACCAACTGAGAATATTGGTACTAAGGATAGTCTATCTGATGAGGAGATACCCGTTCAGATTCTTGATCGTCAGGTTCTCAAGTTAAGAACCAAAGAGGTTACATCAGTCAAGGTCTTATGGAGGAACAGTTTGTTAAGAAAGCTACTTGAGAGGCTGAAGAGGATATGAAGATGAGATACCCATATCTCTTTCCTTTCAGAGAAATTCCAGACAAAAGTAATAACTTTTAGCAATTACTTCTTGCATTGATATGTTGAACTGTGATCTATTTGCATGTTGGGTGTTAGGTGTTTTCCCACCCCTATTTATGCAAGAGTTGTCTCATTCGAGGACGAATGTTCCCAAGGGGGATACATTGTAACACCTCGTTCTTAGAAAGAGCTATTTTAGAAAGAACTAAATTAGAAATAGCCAATTTGAGATTAGTGCAAGTTATTCCTAAATTGTGAGTTTTGGGTCAATTTCAAATGACCATGACTTTTAGTATATGATGAATTAGGTGGCACATAAGGTATCAAATGAAAGATCTTTGAGTCCTCTTTCCAACGCCACTGAGTTTGCTAATTTTCGAGTTCGATGATAGATATATGCTCGTTTGAGTGCAGCCTATCTAGTTAATGTAATTCATCCATTTTAAGATGGGGTATTCTGGTCTTTTCCTTACCCCCACTAGCCTAGCTTGTTTTGTTAATCTTTTAGGTGTCTAAACTAATTGGAATCAGTTTTAGTCATTCCTAAACATGCTTAGGGTTTTTTAGAGGAGTTCATGAAGAGAAGAGAAGAACGTTCAAGATTTTTGCGGGCTTTGAGGATTTTCGCCAAGAATTTAATTCTTTTGAGGTGTGTAAGTTTTCATAGTGATGGGTTAGTTCAACCTCACACCAATCATGAGTTTCCTTATTGAATTTGAGCATGAGATTTCGTGTATTGAGTTCTTGTTGAGTTTTCTTGAGGTTTTATTCTTCATTCGTTATTAATGGAGTTTGATGAGTTCTTGAGGTGAGAGTTTTGAGTTTGGGGATTTGAGTAGATTTTCATTTACTTGTGTTGGGTTTACGAATCTAAGAAATCTGGGAAGAAATCAATATGTTCTAGGTGGATTAGGACAAAAAATCGAAGAGGAAAAATTCGTAGGGTTTTTTGGGCATGGCCTAGGGCGACGTGCCACCTATGCGCCAGGAGGGCTGGCGCGCTGCGCCTACAGTGCACCAAAAATGGTGTTCTAAATATTAGGGACTGGCGCCCCCACGCCAGGAACTCGCCAAGGTCGCCTGCCCCCATCCCTTTTTCCGTCGTTCATCCCATCTGAGTTCTTTTAAAACATATCTTTGCTCTCTTCCTGATTATAACTATCTAAAATACATCTAATCATTGAGAAATCCTATATATCCAATCATAATTCTTGAATTCACATTTCAAATTCAAGATAGAGTAAAAGTTCGAGGGAAACCTTTTCGTCATTTTAAGAAGTCTTTTACTATCCTTTAAAACTTGTTTTAAGACTTGAGTACTTGAGTGTGAGGATGAAGAGAGTTAAGTTAATGTTTTCAAAATGAATATAAGGGAACTAAGTATTCCTAAGTGTAAATGTTTTACATTTAAAACGAGAGGAAACCTTGATTTCCAAATGAGTTCATGAGGAGTTTTTGAGCATTATCTTTTTTAAGAGAATCTTTTAAGTAATAATCTCAGGTTTGAGGATGAGGAATATTTTTAAACATATGAGCATGAGTTTATATTATTGGGAGTAATATTGTGCACCGATATGGGGATGAGTTCAAACAACTCAAAATCCTCATAAACTATGTATGCCAACATGGGTAAAGGATCATACTTTTTAGATGAATCCTTATTGATTTTAAGCATAGCTTAGTGAATCTACTTAGTTGAGGATGTCTTATACTCCGGCAACGTATATGACAGTTCAGGCAGCGTGGGTGAGACGTTGTATCATCACATAGCTCATAATGATGGTTGTCGGTTAAACAATCTCCCAATTTAAAGTAAATAGTTTATTATTATATTTTCATATACGTTGAGTTACTATCTACTGTTAAAATGCTTTTCATATATTGCATCTTTATTGTTTCCTTCCTGTGGAATTGAGTTGAGTGAGTTGAGACGACGTAAGTATGTTTCCATTTTATTCATTCAAGCTTATGTTTATGTTTCAGAGTTCCCCTTACATGCTCGTACATTCAATGTACTGACACTATTTGGCCTGCATCTTTTCATGATGCAGATATATGTATTTATGGTCATCAACATGCACATCATTGATACCACTTGCAGTTCCAGATTTGCTTTTGTGAGCCTCCTTGCTTCCATAGAATTCCAATTTTACTTCTAGTTTTGTTAGGATGTCGTGGTCTTGTCCCGACTTCCATCGTAGTATTTTAGAGGCTTCATAGATAGTAGTTGGAGTGTTTTTCTCATTTCCCATGTTGATGTTTTAAAGAATGTGAGTTGAACACTTATGTTCATTTGAGTATATTGAGTTAAACTATTTCATTTAACACAACTTTATTTTGGGTCAATACCGTCAATGGAGAGGAAATTAAGGAAAACCCTTCCACAAACTTACTATAATAACCATCCAAACCCACGAAACTTCGAATGTCCGAAGGGGATAGAGGTCTAGGCTACCTCTTAATCACATTCGTCTTCTTAGGATCTACCTCAATACCCTCACCGGAAATAATGTGAACAGGGAAAGCCACATATCTCAGCCAAAACTCGCATTTACTAAACTTTGCAAAGATTTGTTGGTCCTTGAGGACTTGCAACACAATCCTCAAATTATCGGTATGCTCATCCTCACTCCTTGAATAAATCAAGATATCATCGATGAATATAATCACAAACATATTAAGGTATTGTCTAAACACACTATTCATTAAATCCATAAATGAGGTTGGAGCATTTGTCAAGCCAAAGGACATAATCAAAAACTCATAATGACCATACCGAGTTTGAAAATCGTCTTCAAAATATCATTTCCCTTCACCATCAATTGGTGATAACCCGATCGGAGGTCAATCTTAGAGAAGTAACTTGCTCCTTGAAGTTGATCAAACTAATCATCTATCCTTGGAAAAGGAAATTTGTTCTTAATGGTAACCTTGTTCAATTGCGGGTAGTCAATACACATACGGAGTGAACCATCTTTCTTGCGAACAAACAAAACGGGAACACGCCATGGAGAGATACTCGGTCAGATGAAACTCTTATTCAACAAATCTTTCAATTGCTAATTTAATTCCTTAAGTTATGTCGGAGTCATATCCTAAGGAGGAATAAAGATAGTTTACGTATCTAGGAGTAGGTCAATACCAAACTTTCTTGTGAACAAACAAAACGGGAGCACGCCATGGAGAGATACTCGGTCGGATGAAACTCTTATTCAACAAATCTTTCAATTGCTAATTTAATTCCTTAAGTTATGTCGGAGTCATATCGTAAGGAGGAATAAAGATAGTTTACGTATCTAGGAGTAGGTCAATACCAAACTTTCTTGTGAACAAACAAAATGGGAGCACGCCATGGAGAGATACTCGGTCAGATGAAACTCTTATTCAACAAATCTTTCAATTGCTAATTTAATTCCTTAAGTTCTGTCGGAGTCATATCGTAAGGAGGAATAAAGATAGTTTGCGTATCTAGGAGTAGGTCAATACCAAAGTATATTTCCCTTTGGGAGGAACACCAGGTAGATCATCGAAAAACACTTCCAGAAACTCATTAACTGGAACCAACTCAAAAGTAGGGGTTTCGGGATCCATATCTCTCACCCTAACTAGATGGTATATGCAACCCTTAGAGATCATCTTTCTAGCTTTAAGACAAGAAACAAACTGACCTCTCGGCATAGAATTTCCCCATTTCCGCTCTAGTATAAGCTCATTAGGAAACTAAAACTTGACCACTCGTGTTCTACAATCGCATAATAAGAATGCAACCAATCCATGCCAAGGATAACGTCGAAATCTAATATATCAAGCTCTACAAGATCAACACGAGTGACTCTATGGGATAAGGAGACATGACAATTTCTATAGACTCTTTTAGCCACAATAGATTCACCAATAGGAGTAGAGACAGAAAAAAGGTCTACCAACTCATTCGAAAGAATATCAAATCTCATAGCCACATATGGAGTCACAAAAGACAGAGTAGCATCGAGATCAAGAAAAGCATAAACATCAAAATTAAATACTTTTAACATTTCATTAACCACATCAGGAGAACCCTCTTGCTCATGACGAATTTGAAGTGCATAAAATTAGTTTTGCTTTGGAGCACTTGAACCTGAACCACTAGGCAGGGCTTGCCTACCTTCTCTTCCCTTAGCCGTAAGTGATGGAGAATTCATTATCTTATGACCACTCTTACCACAACCAAATCAACCATCCGTATTGGCTTAGCATTTACCCTCATGCTTCCTTCCACATTTAGCACAAGTAGTCGATGAAAATCCACCACCATTTCCTCCTTGAGGCTCAGGATTAGACACCCTATCTTTGTTGAACTTAGGAGCATTGGAGGAACCTTGACCGGAAAACCTTTGTCGGAACTTAGAACAAACATGTCCATCAAATCTTAAATATGAAAAGTCAGCATCACTGGTCCTTGCCTTTTTTGTCTCCCTAGATCTTTCCTTAAGTTTCTCCTTTTCTATTTGTTGAGTGATCTTAGGTGTATTTATACGCCTAATAACTAATTTACCCCATATATCTAGCCAAGTTCGAGAGAAAATTTCTCTTTTGAATTGCATTTTTAGAGTCAATAAAGTGTGTTTCCTCGAACCAAGATGATTAGGTTTTTGTATGGTGATAAGCAAGCAAAGGATCTAAAAAAATGAAAGCATCCAAGATGTTGGAAAATAGAAGTCGAAGTTGTTAAGGAGAAATGGCCAAGAAGCTGAAAAAAATGCCCTGTAAGGAAGCACCTCTGCGTCACAGAGCTGAAGCCAAAATGTGGAAAACAAATTTCACATAATATTGGAATGTGCAATGGGAGCGCATCACAGAGTTGGCTCAAGCTATTCGAAATGTGCAGCAAGAGAACAGGTCCGCGTCGCGGACCTGGACTCCAGATTTGCATCACATATTTATTTCAGACTATAAATAGTCCAGTTGTATTATTTTATCACTGGTCAATTTTTGAAAAATGGAAGAACACGATTTGGGCGATTTTGCTGACTATCTCTAAGGCTTTTCTTCTACTCTTTCATTTTGGTAAACACTTTTATGATCCTTAAACATTATTTGATGATGATTCATACTATGAGTAGCTAAATTCCCTTATTCTAGGGTTGTAGCTACAATTAATGACATAATAGTATTTACTTCTAGCATGAGATGGGTTTTCTTATGATTTATACTTGCATTCTTGTTTAACTATTTTAATGACTAATCAACATTAAAATAAATCCATTGTCTTCTCTTGAACTCGGAAGACGAATAGAGGGATAGACCAAGGAATGTGAGAAGCATGTTCATTCTAGGGTAAAACTTAGAGTGCTTCGTATATAGGATAGGATTATACCTAATACCTCGTTTGGTTAATGTACAAGATGATATCTTAATGCTCCGCGATTGGTTCATGACTATCCCCGCTCAACGATGTAGTTATGCTGTCAATGGTGGTAGGATTAGAGGTTGGGAGACCATGATCACAAATTCAACCTTGTTAATCAATAATGACGTTAATTTGTCAAATTCTAGAATAAGTTATTATTATGTTTGAAATCGGTGTATGCTACAACCTTGGAATACTTCCCAAATTGTGAAATCCCTTTTTTGTAATTGAGTTAAAGTGTTAGTAATTAATATTTGCAGTTGTTTAACTTAGTTAATATAAACAAATTCTTGAAATCGTCTGTCACCGAAGTAAATTTATTTTAGTTACAATAAAGTTAGTATTTGTTGATTTGAAGTCCTTTGGGTTCGATAATCCGGCTCGAAAGAGTCATTGTACTACTTTAGTGACCATGTACCATTAGACGAGAAATATTCATATCATTGATAAGCATGGTGGTACAAAATTCCATGACTACCATCTCAGACACTCCCGAAACAAACTTACTCATTCTTGCCCTAGGATTGGTAACCATAGTACGAGCATACTTAGACAATTGTGCGAACTTCAAAGAATATTCCTTCACACTCATGTTTTCTTGATGAAGGTTGATGAATTCAATTACATATGCCTCTCTCATCATCTAAAGGGGAAAGAACCTATTAAGAAAAGTGACCTTAAACTTTTCTCAATCAAGAGGACCCGCATCAACCCCCTCTCTTTCTTCCATTGGTTGAACCATACTTGAGCAACACCCTTAAGTTGATAAGCAGCCAACTCCACCTTTTCCACTGACATCACTCCCATGATCATCAACACCTTATACACTTTATCAATGAACTCTTCATCAGGATCCTCCTCAAAACCTTAGAACCATGAAACTCCGGAGGATTCATTTTAGTGAAGTCTTTTACTTTAGATACCACTGTACCCACATTTGGGTTCACGTGAACCACAACCTCCCTATTTTCTTGATCCGTCATGGCTTGATCCAACACTTGAAAAATAGCTCTAAACTCTGCATTAGTCACTTGTTTGGCCAAAGGGTCGGTCGGAACTTGAGGAGCTTCTCGTCCCAGATTCTCGTTCACATTACTCCTAACATATGCTCTTTGAGGGGCCATATCTTGAAAGGCATCGGATAAGGATTAGGAGAAAGACATATACAGTCACACTCTATCACACGACTTTAGAGTAATGAAAGAAGTGGAGTTTCCTAATCATCTTATAGCTTTTTATTCATAAATGTGACACACTTCACACTCATGAACAAGACTCTACTCGATGTGGCTTAGAGACTTCCTATGACCTCTCTAAATCTTGTGCTCTGTATCAAGTTTGTTACGACCCAAAGTACACCTTAGACGTGACATGACGTATAGGACCCTAAGAGGCCTTACACAAACCACTTAGCATACATCATACAAGATAATAGAATTTATGAGTTCAAAAGTAGTCTTTCAAATAAAAGAATTTGACAAAAATAGCGAAAGTCTAACATAAGTCTCAAAGCCATCTATTACATCAAAAGAGTGATTGGGACGTAACACATACATCACATAAAACATCCAAAATGAAAAGACATGAAAGCAATTAAAGAGTCTCGATCCTCAGAACATGAGGACTCACCAATCTTCAAAGCTCAATATGGGATCACTAGCCACAAGTATGCGGAACAGAAGTGTATGACCCTACATTAGTGAATAATGTTGCCAAGAGTATGTGTTAGTACATGGAATGTATCCAGTATGATAGAAATGCAAAAGAGTTTTGAAATCATGCTAAAACGAACTTTACATGATATGTAATGACCAAGCTAAACCATAAGATAAAATGTTAGAAAACATGATTCGTAATCATGGTCAATGCAAACTAATATCTTTAAAACACACGTGAGATACTTCTAAAAGTAACTTTAGTTCATTATTGTGGCAAGTTTTCCATTAATCGACATAGACCATGTGATCTATAACATGAAATCTAGTGTCTATCCCACACCAAAAAGATATGTCCTTACTTGCCAAGGTAATAACCATAAACTTCTAGCTTAAGTGGATCCACTAGCTAATGTCTATCTAAGACAAACCTATAGTGGAACATAGTTATGGGATAGGGAGATTGCTACTAGAAACCCGACTCTACTACGGGAGATATTTCATCTCGATATCCTCTCGATACTAAGCATAAATCCACTAAATAGTCATTAATCTTAACTTGTCTTATCATTATCAGACATGGGTAATCGCCACTTGTCTTATAATCCATGGAAGGGCACATCAAGTAGCCAATTCAAGCTAGAGTTCATTAGAATAACTCCTAGTTCTTGATTCAAAGTTTAGTTGAGATAGCTTTTCAACCCTATGAATCCTTCGTATGAGAAAATCCTTTCACAACAACAACAATAATGCTTCACTCTCAAAGCAATCTTAAATCATTTACATCAATTTCATAAAGAACATGCATATCTTCATAAATTCATCGTTTATAGTTCAAAAGCCCCATCATATCATCATAGTCTAGTTATTAAAGATTTCACATAGGTTCATGAGGATTCAACTTAAAACATGCAATTACTTCAATGCTTATTTGATCCCGTAGACCAAACTCTTAAGGCTAATACATAATGCTTACATTAGCCTATTCCACATTGATAGCTCAAATATACTATCTAGGCACACATGAAAAATCATAAACTTAATTAGTTAATCGTCTGACTACATACGATCTCAGGTATACATCTTAATGCTCTTGTTAATTTAATGACTTAGCCGCACTTCACTGCTCTCGTCTAAGAGTCATAATACCATACTTGTACCACTCACATTCATTACAAGCTAACACCTTAATTTTCCACCTTTTCTATGTCAAATCAACCTAATCAAATCCAAAACTAACATCATCACTCTTATGTTGCCATCTTTTTTATCGCGACACTCATCTCAAATTCAAGTTTAGTGTCTATAGTACTAAACACATATATCAATATAATTGGTCACACACTATACTAACTTACGGCCACTAGATAAAACTAAGAAACACCTGTGCACTAAGACCTCATAAAAAGTAGTCACTCTTTATTTCCCAGTCTACCTATTGACATATTGCCGTCACATTTCCTTTCACAACTTAAGTACTATTTATCATTCACTATACATCATTGCCTAATTAGTTCTATAACCATCTGAATATCATGGGTTCTCCCTTCAAAATCATAAGCATATCTTAGATCTATCACCTCATGAATACTCTCATTTTCTATTCAACACATATATTTGGTCTTCACTAGTACATTGACATATCGACATAAACTCCCTTCTGGTTAGTGTATACTTCCTGACTAGTAACTATTACTCTACCTTCTATCATGAAATTCACACAAAAATACTACTCATTATCCCACACATAAGGTAAAAACTCATCATTAATGACTTACTAGGTACACGGGTACAACTTACATACTCTACTCAATAACTATTTCCATCTCTTAAGTTACTACACTTTCAAATGCATACTTCTAACTTTGGGCACTTCTACTATCACTGACTCATAATATCGCAACTCACACTATACTTTGGGTGATAATACTACCTAGGCACTCTAAAACATACTTCTCTCTTAAAGGGTATCACACGAAATGAGGTTTAGAGAAGAAAATTTGAGGGCACATCTTGATTTTAGCTTGAGAGCACGATTTATATGAAGATTGGTATGTTCTTTTGAATTAATACACTTAATGCACACTAACGACCTTCTCTCCAGCCCTGTGCAATCTCTTTACTTTCTAAAGACTTTATCTGAGAGTAACTCATCGATAAGAATCTGGACTTTGTTATTTCAACCACCATGAGTATGAGAGGTAGTGGAATGGATTTGAGAAACACATGAGTATGCATAAGTCCATTATGGCATAGTTCTATTGCACGATTTAAAGTATGAAAGAAAGGGCAAATTTTCTTAAATGTTCATAGTCCCTCATTTATAGAAGTGGAGGCCTCACAACCATAAATAAGATTATACTAACATGTCTTCATAGACATCCTTGGACACTTGAACTCTGGCTCTAATACCAAATTTTTCACGCCCAGAGCTTACACCTAGATGCGAGCGACACTCGAGACCCAATTTTGGATCCCAAGCAAGCCTTCGGTTTGACTGACTACTTAGCGGAAGATTTCACTCAACCAAATTAAAAGTTTTAAAGAGAAAAATATAACTCAATTGTCTCAAATACTCATTTAAGCAAAATATTATATTCGCAAAACACTATAAGAAATAATTTCTGAAAACAACTCAACTCTAGCTATCAATGAAACTTCTAAGTTCAACATGGACATCGGGACAAGACTCTCGATGCCCCAAAGTAAATACTTTAATGGAAAATGGGCCCCTCAGACTCACCAAAACTCTCAAATGGGAAGTGCAATGTGATCTCATTGAAGCATTTGTTGATGATTCTGAATACCTGTATCAGCATCATAAAAAGATGCAAGTCGAATGACATCAATCTATTGAATGTACAAGTATGTAATATAGTCAAAGAGGAATGACTGAATTAAAAGACTACAATAAATATAAATATATACTCAACTGAATGTAAAGAAATAAAGGAGTGAAATCATTTAAACTTTACAAATACTTACTCATCTTTGAACTCAGCATATAAAGTGATATGATAAAAGAATACACTTTAACTCTATTTGAGAGATTCTCTTACCGACAACCATCACTATGAGTAACGTGATGATACAATGTCTCGCCCATGTTGCTAGAATTGTCATATACCTTACCGGGATATTGAACATCTAAGCTAAGTGAATCAACTAAAGCTCTGCTTGAAGCAATAAGGAGTCGTCTAAAATGTATGATCCTTTACCCATATTGGCTACATGGTTTATGAGTAATGTGAGTTGTTCTGAAATCATCCATGTTTTCAGTGTTTTAAAAAAAAGAAATATAAGACTTATTTTATAAAAAAAATTGATTTAACTTAGATTTATAAGAAAAATCATTTTTATATAAGAGTTGCCACTTAATTTTTTAAGAAAAACCAAGAAAACTTTAAAATTTTCAAAAGATTTAAACAGAATAAAATCAATTGAAATGAAAGTGGGTTCGGGGTTCAAATTACACTTCGAGAAGAGTTTAAGCATTCGAAGTGTCCGCAAATGGCAGTTGACCTACAACTTGACGGAGATTTGACCAACTTTGAAAAAAAATATTAATTAAGTAATAAAAACTCATTTTTATTTGAAAGAAAAAAAAACTAAAAGGATTTTTAAGGAAATAACTCCTATATTGACAAACGACTAATAATTAAGTAAATAAAAAACTCAAAATTTTCAATTAAGCATAAAAAGAAGGAAGGCTATCTCTTTGGGGATTAATTAAATTAACCAAATTAAAATAAAGGTTAGTTAATACAATAAAAATAAATAAAGAAATAAATAAATAATTCAAATTTGGGCCCTTGCCCAAATTTTAATTTGTTGGGCTGCTGGCCCACACCTGTCCTAAACTAACAAAAGAGCTGCAAAATAGATGAGCTTTGGCCCATTTAACCTAAAATCTACTGTTGGGCATTTTTGCTGTCGTATTTGGCCTTTTGGCGTGTATATTGCTGTATATCCGCACCAAAACCTGTAAATCTAATGTATACAACCTGTTTTTGGGCTCCTGGACACCTCCATCTCCATTGTCAACCTGTATTCCAACACTTTGGGCATGTATACTACTGTATGCAGCACATATACAGCCCATTTTTGGACTTTCCGAAACCTGTAATCTCAACTTCAGCCCTTTATTCTTGCATTTCAACCTGTATTTCAGTAGTTTGGAACTATATTTTAGCACCTCGACATGTATATCATTTGTATATTGTTGTATACAACATGTATATAACCCATTTTCGGACTTTCCAAGACCTGTTTCAGAGGGAGTCGGGCAGGGGTTCACATGTAAATAAAGAGAGGGAGGATTACTACTTAATGGTAACATCTCAAACTGTAGCTCTATTAATACTCATAAAATAATAATACACCAAAGTGAGCTAAAGTAAGACAGCTGAATTGAATTGAACAATATATCAAGCAATTCTTAAATACTATTAGACGATTCAATTATAGAAGTACCAAAAATTTGAAAGGGCAGACGAGATGCTTTAGTAAATTATGAGCAACATACGATCATATTAATACAATCATGCTTCAAGATACCACTTACTTCATCTATTAAGCCAAAGAAATAAGATGGCTACTGGAAAAAAAAATAAAAAAATAAGGAAAATAGGCTAGCTTTAATATTCAACATATTTGCCAAAATCACTGAAGAAGCATGGCTACAGTTAAGGAAATTTCAAACAATCATCAACTTATTCTAAATCAGAACCAGATCAGACTTAAGCTTAAAACAAATGGAAGGCTAGATTATATTGTGATGAAACCATAACAACTGATTTAGACTTAGATAGAGAACAAAAATTAAATTATGCTTTAATCATACTAACAGTGTTCAAGAGTTCATTCTATTCTCACAATCAACAAATGAGGCGGATGAGCAGTGATGCTACCAAAGAGAGAACAAAGAACTAAAAGTATGGTGAACTAATTGTGCAAAAAAATGAGATCATTTTCAGGTTTGGACTCCATGAATTTTTACGAACAAGCTATCAATATTCATATCTAAATCATGTAGACAAACAGTAACAGAACCTGGAATGGATCAAAATAACTAACAACGAGAAATCAAACTTAAGAAGAGAAACGTAAAAGCTAACAGATGCATTGATAAAACGTACAGGGGTACGCTGCTGATTGTATGTATTGTTGTAAATGTTGTGGTGTGGGCTGACTGGGTCGGTGAATGTTGGGCTGAATTGGCCCAAAAATGCCTGAAACTTGAAAGTAAGTTGAAGGAATTGGTTAGATTTGCAATAAAAGGGCTAGGTTTTGAATTGAGGATTTGGCCAAATTGATTAAATTAGTAAATTCGACTAATAATTAAATAGAAAGAATTAATATAATTAATTAATGATCTTCTTAATCTTAACGAAACTTAAATAATTAACTTAAAATATTACCCAACTTAAACTAAACTAATTCAATAAAATATTTAACTAAAAATAAAATATTTTTTGAGATGATTTTTGAATATCCATAAAATATACTAATTATATACATAATTATCTAAAACATATATATTATTTAAAAATTATAAAAAGTGACAAAACTATTTAAAATAACTTGCAAACTATTATTTTTTTTTGAAATTTTATAAAACTAATTATATTAAATCGTTTGAAATTAAAGAAGCTCAATGATTAATCTATATTGTGGAGGTCCAAAATTGTGTGTCAACAATCTCCATATCGGTGCTCAATACTACTCCCAATAAAAATATATACTTCTGCTCAAATGTATAAAACATGCTCTTTCTCAATTTGAGGTTATTATTCAAAATATCTTCTTAAAAGAGGTAACTACTCTGAAATATTCATAAACTCATTAACTAATTTAGAAATCAAAATTTCTTTTTTCTCAATGTAAAAAGTGATACATTTGAGAATACGTATGACTCATTTGTTTTCATTAAGATTAAGACATCTGAATCTGAATGCACATCTGAATATTAAGATGTTGTCTTTAGATCTGAACGTAAATGATTAAGATGATTTGTTTCTCAACATCTAAATGAATATTATTTTATTTAGTTTCAAATTATTAATAAACATAATAAAAAGAGTTTTGAAGAAATTGATTAAATTCTAAATCAATTTATTTTTTAATCCCCAAAAATTCAATCGTCCATTCTCATTTGCAAAGCTTTCATTTTTGCGGAAATGTCGTTGTAACTTGATAAAAGATCATATTATCAAGGTGGTGGTGAGTGGGTTTTTTGGATCTTGTTCATGGTTATTTTCCATATATTGATCTTTAGTTATTTGTATTTGATGTGATTTTCCTAGCCATATATTTCAATTGTATTTTCTTAAGCCAATGAAGGAGTAATGATTGGAAATAAACATGAATGGAGATTATATATTGTTTCCTCTATTTTAGAGGTTGAACATTCCACTGATCTAACAATAGAAGATGGATAATTTGATTTCTATCAAGAAATAAAAATTTGAAAAAGATGACATGATGAAGCAAGTTAAGAAATCTTAACAATTGATGATTTGGGTTTCTATCGGGAAATACATGTGGGGGAAGAAGAGAGGTTTTTAATAAAAAAACATAATTAAAAATATGAATGAGCAAGAAAAGAGTCCGAATGATATTCAGTCTTTGTTGAGGATATGAGGGATTCAGATGTATTCAACGGTATTAAGTGGCTAGATCTTAATAAAAACAAATGCACTTAATAGACTGAGATTTGAACCATTCAGATTCAGACATTTGTATTAAGTGCAAACAAATGAGGTCTTAGTTCCCTTATACTCTTACTCAAATCATGTTTAAAATTCTTTCTCAAAACTCATCTTTAATTTGTTTTCTCAGAAAAGTAGTTTAAGATAAAAATGTTTGCTTTAAAAGATTCTAAAATATTATAACTCAAACTATATGGTCCATACATAAATATATACATGAACAAATCAATTCAAGGATCTCAATAACAATATGGAAAACTCAATACTCAAAAATCAAGAACTCAGAACTCAACGATACTACTCATCTCAAGAATACTCAAAATACAGGATAAAACCCCAGTTCACTCTTTTACTAAATTTAGATAGATGTAGGGCGTGAAGATTAACTCAATCTATCACTATGATACCTTTACATACCTTGAAGAACAAAAATCTTGAAGAAGTTTGAAAAAGAACTTGATTGGAAGACTTGAAATTCTAGCTTTTGTCTTCCTTGTGGTTTTCACGGAGATGAAGAGTGGAGAAGAATCTTGGATTGAAAACTTAGGATTCTTGAAGAGAATATTGAACTTGATAGTATTGGGTTGTAATATAGACTTAGAGAAGTTTATTGAGGGTAAAAGATTAAGAATACCCTTCTAGGAACGTATAAGGATCATAAAAATCAAGAAAAACAACCTTTTAATGAATCCTATTGGCCAAATCAGCGATTTGGAGGCCTCCTAGCCAAACAGTGAGTCGCCCATTGAGACTTTAGATGCCCAAATAGGCAAAAACTTAGGGTTTCTAGGATATTTCGGCAAGCTAATTAGGTGATTCACCAACTCATTCGGCGGATCGCCGATTGAGAAGGTTAGTTCACCGAATTTCCCAACCCAGGTATGTTCCAGTAGAATGTCTATAAAGTTTTACTCCGAACTCGAAATAAGGCAAATTTGGTGGCGTTGGAAAGAAGGCTCATAGACCTTTAATTTGATAGTTCATAAGACACCTAATTCATTATATGCTGAGAGATATGAACGTTTGAAGTTGACCTTTATGTGAACTCATGTGAGAACTTAGCCAACATGAATACTTTGAACTTGACTTGGTGTTTGAGGTCCCTTATCTATATCACGTTAGATACCCTTTACACAGTTGTTAATGGACCTTAAAACACATGATAAAGTAGGTTATCATCGGGTTCAAGCTTATATACTTACGATGAACAATTCAAATTTTAAGTGTAGAGTTGTGAGATGTTACAGAATGATTCGAGTCTTAGCTTTGAAATTTTTGGAACGTTACACCAAGTTATAATAACTACTAAGCCAAGAAAGGAAAGACTCAAATTACTTTAGGTTTTAGACAAGTTAAATGATTGATCCCTATGATTAAACTAACTAATCAAGAAGGTTAGCAAGGTTCCAAGTGAGATTTGAAATATTATTGATCGCTTCATCAATAAAATCATATATAACAATAATTTTTTTATAATTAACTTATACATAATGCACAATTCAATAAACTAACCTCATATTTTAAAGCAAAACTATAATATCAACTAAGTGGGTTACAACATGAGAATAGTACAAATAAATACTACAATTATCAAAACTTTATCAATATCAATATTTCCTTTTTAATCTTATTCAAACTAATCAAGGAATAATATCAACTAGGTCATTGCTTATTTTATAAACTGCAATGTTAGAATATAATTTTACAATTACGTACCTTGTTTCTTCTTTTTTCTGAAGAAGAAATTAAATATAATTTAGCTTCTTTGGAGAGAAATATCAAAATGTGATTAGAGTTTTGTACTGATAATGTTTTATAAAATTAAATTTAAAAAGTAACAATGTTAGAAAATGAGAGTAATAGAAGTAGAGAAACAAGAGAGGAGATTTTTCTTATTCTTCCAAATATATTCAAGTGTATTACTCATGTCCTATTATACTCCTATTTATACTGCTCCTATTACAAGATGATAGTTGTAAGTTTGCTTTAAACATAGCGATAACCTTTTAAGAATGTGTGAGAAAATTATGAATGGTGCGAGATCAATGAGAATATAGTGAATGTGTGAATATTACTACATAAAACTATGGAACTATACATTTAATTATGGACATCCAGATTGATATAATATACTTTCTCCGTTTCAATTTATGTGATACATTTCAAATTTCGAGATTCAAATAAATTTATTTTTGCTCATATATCTTTTAAATATTTTGAATTGTATATAAATTTCATTTCAAAAAAATTAAAAATTTCATGTAAAAGTGTAGCATTAAATATATTTTTTCCTTGATAAGAAAAAGAAGGTTTATCAATGTTCTTCTTCACCTCGGGCAGCACGGACAGTCGTAGGGGCACAAGCAACTGACCTATCTTGACCTATTAGTAATTATTTTTTATAATTATTCATGAAAAAATAAATATATCAGAAAATAAAATAAAAAAATCACTTTGCACTCAGAAGAAGGGAGAGGATCGAATTCGAAGATCTCATCAAAGAGGAAAACGAAGATTCATCTTTTTCAGCTCTCTTCATTACTGTAAGTTTTTCTTGTGAAGATCCTTATTTATATCTTCCTTTTTTGTTGTCATTTTTAGCTAAATTTGATGCAAATTTTGGTGAATTTTGTGGAGTTTTATTGGGGAATTTGCTGTTTGGGAGTTTTAAATGAAGTTTTGGGGTTTGAATTATCGCAATTTGCGAATTGGTTTGGGATACATATGCGACTAGGGTTATCGTTTATAGAGTTGACTAGTATGATTCTGAGCTATGGAAGGTGAAAAATGTTTCGTCTTGTAGCTGAAATGAAAAGGGTTTTTAGTATTGGGAAATTCTATTCTTCTGTAAAGATCCTTGTACTTTCTTCAGCATTTTTTTTTTTTCCATATTAGCTGAATTTGAAGGAAAATTTGTTGAGTTTTATGGTAGGAGTTCGAGAATGAGGTTTTGGTTTTGAATTATCAGAATTGATGTGTGGTTTTTACACAGGCAACTAGGCCTAGGGTTACTTTTGATAAGGTGGAAGAGTTGACTAGCATGGTGGAGCTATGGAAGTTGAAAAATGTTTCATTTTTTTGAGCTAAAATGATATCTTTTATTGACTAGTATGATTCTGAGCTATGGAAGCTGAAGAATGTTTAGTCATGATATGATATGTTTTATTCTATGGGTTGTTTCCCAGTTTAGTGAATTGAAAAGGGTTTTTCGTTTTCGGAAATTCTTTTCTTCTGTAAGATACTTGTCTTTTCTTCAACATTTTTTTTTTCCATTTTAGCTGAATTTGAAGGAAAAGTTATTGAGTTTTATGGTAGGAGTTCTAGAATGAAGTTTTGGTTTTGAATTATCGGAATTGGTGTGTGATTTTTACACATGTAACTAGGGTTACTGATAAGGTGGAAGAGTTGACTAGCATGGTGGAACTGAAATGATATCTTTTAGGTTATTGCCATGTTGCCGAGCTAGTGAAATGAAAGGGTCTTTTGCATTTGGAGATCTTTAGCTTTTGTTGTTGTTCTTGAGGTAGTAGTGGTATAAGCTTTGAATTTAGGGAAATAGGTATAAAAATGGGAAATCTTTAGCTGTTCTAGGAAATTCTTAATCAAAGTTTGCTAAATTATGCAGTTTCCATTTTTCATAAATGGTTGAGAATGTTTCCTTAATGATGAGTTAACTATTGATAGATTGTTGAAGGCTGATCTTTGGGCTGTTGAAAACTTTGAATGCTTGGTGGTAACATTGGATTTAATGAAAGCACTTTTATTGTGCTGGTCTTTTCGACATCAATAGTACTTTCCTATAATTTTTTTGTTGTTATTTCTCCTTTACATTAGCTTATTATTCAAACTCATGCATCCGAAATGTAAAACACAACTTTAGATCAAACAGTGTATTTGAAGTAAACGAAGGGAATTTGCAATTACATGGTTTTGTACCTGTTGAGTATCATCATTTGTCTGCAGAGATGCTGCTTCATAATTGTGTCGCCAACTAAAGTTACAACAAAGGTTGAATGATGTGTTAGTAACTCATATACTTGCTTTTTTCAATGATGCTGGGTAAATTGATAGCTTATCAAAATATCATATGTAAATGTTATTGATGCATTATTGTTCAAGTGGTAATAGTTTTGAACTTGCAATCCATTAAGTTTCTCCAGCAAAGTATAGTGGTAATATAAATCTGTACAATAAGTTTAATACTTCCAAATTTTCACCTTTTCTAGTTTCTTGTTCCTTCATGCGTGAGATTATGTTTTTAATTTCCAGATCAAGAGACAATTATAATACAGATAATGCTTTAGATAGAGTACTTAATGATATTTGCATGTAGTGCTGAAGTGATATTATTTTGGCTGAGCAGAGCGGAAGTTCTCCCTCTTGACATGTTTATTTTCTCATTCACATTTTTTTTTGGGTAACTATGATGTCTGGGCTAGCTTTCGTGCACCTTGATTCTAGGGATACCTGCCACCTCCCACCTCCCACCTCCCACCAACACATGTACACTTTGTCCACCAAGGCTAGGACAGATGCGAAGAGATCACCCAGTGTTTTTGTCTTTGTGTCTTTGCTGGGATTTGAACTTGAGACCTCATGTTCAACCAACTTCACATTCATTTCTCCTCCCTTATTTCAGTTTTCTTTCTTCCATGTTGTGTATGTACATGGAGAGCCGGATAATTTCCTTTACTTTATTATTGAACTTAAACAAAGAATCGTTTGACTTTAAATGCTGATTCCGTAGTCTTCAATTTTAGCTATTTTCTTGCTTTCGGAAACCAAAATCCATCATTTTGCGTAGAAACTGATTCTACCCTTTTTTGTTATGTGAAACTTCATAAACCCGGCAGACCATGTTTTGCATACTGAATAGCCTAGTTTTCTCTGTTAACTCTGAAGTTTAGGAATATAGATTTTCATGCATATCTGCAGAATACTCGCTATGACTTCTCTATAAGTTGTGTAAACACTTTTTTTAATTACACGTTCATCAGAAATAAAAAGTGTATTTACTTTCTTATAAAGTATTTAGTTAAAGTATAAGCATATCAACTGTGTAATAACACATGTGCAATCAAACATGACACTGCAATTATGATTTACGTGTTATGGCAAAAACCAGGTCATGTAACTTTTAATTTTTATACTGCATAATTACTTAGATGTGATATTACTACCCTAGTAATTACAGTTATTTCCAAACAGGTCCTAGGTGATTTCTTCCCATCTGTGTAAGCCAGATGGGCTTAGTTGGACAGCTGGGCGGGTGGGACCATGAGAGGTAGCATGTATCTGGTGTAATAGTTGAGGTGCGGGCAAGCTGGTCCAGACACCACCGTCGTTAAAATAGAAAAAATATATTGATGCTGCTAATCATTAGATATTATCTATATATGTAATACATGATGTGAAAATATTAGATGCTGCTAAATACACTGGCTGTGGTATTTTATCATATGTACAGGTCAACCGAGTAAAGTTCTATTAGATTTTACATTTTCACAGAGAACAGAACATAATGATTAGATAGCACATCTCAGTGACTAACTTCCACCCAGTGTTGATAATGTTTACTAGAGAATTAGTTGATGAAAGAATTACTAAAACTATAATAAAAGATATGTTCAAGTGTGTGTTTATCTTTTGATTTTTGTGTGCATATCAGGCTAAAGGCGTCCTTGTTCAAGCTTAGTTCACAAAAACATTACAGTGACATATAGTCAGATATTATATTGCGGTGACAGCACAATGGACCCAACAAATGAAGGAAACAACCTCAATAACAATCCTAGTCTTGCTTCAAAGCAACGGTTGCGTTGGACCCATGAGCTACATGAACGTTTCGTTGATGCCGTCGCACAACTTGGTGGCCCAGACCGTAAGATCTCGAGTTTAATTGTGTTTTTTCTTTTATGTTAAGAATAAATAAAAATCTCCGAGGTAAAAGGATCCTTGTTTGAGCTGCTATGGAGGCAGACATCCTCTACTCTATTCTTTGAACAATATAGTAATGCAGTTATGTAGAGCATAAATAATTGTGATCTTTCCCATAATTATTTGTGTGTTTACATTTTTCCATTAATCAGTTTTTACGCTCTCTAGATGCATGCAGTACATAGAAAAACTCCATAACAATAAATAATCAGCAGCAGAGGTGGTACTGTATTTCCACATTTGGGCTTTGATCATTTAATCGTTCTGACATTATTTCTTTTTCTGATTCAGGGGCTACTCCTAAAGGTGTTCTTAGAGTCATGGGTGTGCAAGGACTAACAATTTACCATGTAAAAAGCCATTTACAGGTATACATGCTGCAGAAAAATATTCAGAACCGACTGTGACTCATGCTTTCTTTAAATTGAAATATTTCATTTTAGTGACTGACTTGCATTATTTGCCTATTCATTCAGAAATATCGGCTTGCTAAATACCTCCCAGATTCCTCTTCTGATGGTAGGATCCTTTGGAATTAAAAATTTCAACTACGTTTATTTATTAAAGCTTTAAAAGAGGCTTAATTCCTTGGAAAATGTGGTGATTTTGATGATCCTCCAGTAACACTTTTTGATATCATTTTTTGCCTGCAATTGTGATTATAAGGGAAACAATCTGACAAGAAAGAATCAGGAGACATGCTTTCCAGTTTGGATGGTTCATCGTGAGTAGATTTTCCCTGTTTGCTGGTAGTTTATGAAGTTGCAAGCTTTGAATGTCTCGTAATTTACAGTTTTACACTAATGTCTGTATACACCCACTAGTGCCTATGCATTCTAAATTTGAATAATCTTGCCTTTTTAGCTGAAAAATCTTCTTAAACTGTTGGTACTTTTTGTGATTTTAATAATGTGAATTATTGCTCTTTTCTAGGACTGGTGTGCAGATAAATGAGGCTCTAAAACTGCAGATGGAGGTACAAAAGCGACTTCACGAGCAACTGGAGGTATGTTCTCCTGGACTTCTTGTACACATTTGGAATGCATATAATGTTTTTGGATAATTAAAGCATGAGACAAAAAGTGAAACACACCGTTTGATTAGCAAGTTATTTTCTACCTATTTGAGAGTGTCTTTTCGCAGTTGCCATTGTTTTAAGGAGATGTTCGGCACCTGATTTTAACCTATTATTAACTTTTTACTTTTATCTTAAACTTGCCATTGAAACAAACATGCGTGTGAAAAATGTTTCTTCTGTTACTTCCCGTTAATACATTAATTGAGGCTTAAATTTCTCGTCTTTGGTTTGAATTTCTCTAGTCTTCAAATGTTGTCATATATACTCTGTACTATCCGTTGTAGACATGAAAGAAGCTCTTTTACTTGTAAGAGCTGATCTTTGCATTCCATTTTAGATTCTTTTGGTTTAAACATTCCATTTCAGATGAGAACATGTAAAGTAATTAATTATCCATTTTCCTACGTACCACACCTAAATTCCATATTTTGTTTCTGATGGTCGTGGCACATACTTATGGGTATGGAGATTGCTACCAAATGAAGTGGCCTTTTAGTTGCATCTTCAAACATTTCCCTTGAAATCTACCTGGACTCTTTTTCTTTCATCAAAAGTGACTATGTATTGGGCAAACTGATATTTGTACAAGGATAACTTGCTTCATTTTGATTTCATCTCATATCATCAGTTTGCTAAACAGGAAGTTGTGAGACCTATGAAAGAGCACACCCTCCAACAAGAGTTCCCTTTGAAGTTAGAATTAATTCTTAGGGATATTGAAGGTTACTTGTTCTCACCTACTTCCTTTCTTACCTTTACAGGTTCAAAGACAGCTACAACTTAGAATTGAAGCACAAGGGAAGTACTTGAAGAAGATAATAGAAGAACAACAGCGGCTCAGTGGAGTTCTCTCAGAAGTTCCTGTTTCTGGGGTCACTCCTTCAGCAGCAGGTGGCAATGGTCTAGATTCGGATAACCGGACTGATCCAGGGACTCCTGCACCAACATCTGAGTCTCCTCACATTGATATGTCTGTACAAGAACATGCCTGTAGCAAGAGCCTTTCTATTGATCAATCATTCTCCTCGCAACATGAGCCTCTTACTCCTGATTCTGGTTGCCGTGAGACTTCACCAATAAATAGCTCTGAAGGTGAAAGGTCATCAAAGAAACAAAGAGTGGGCACAAGTGCCACATTTACTAATGCAGATATGCTACTTCCGCATCAGATATTGGAGTCGAGCTTGAGCTCACCATACGAGCAACCAAATCCTGTTTTCCTGGCGAGTGACCAATTCAATCTGTCATCAGGATTGTCTCTTGGCAATGAAGGACCAAATGTTTCTGGAAGCAACGTATAGTTACTCCATGTGCGACAGGACTTCAATTCAACTACTATTATGTAGTGTGAAAATATATGTTGTGATTTGGTCACAGAAGCTACTTTGCTTACTGAATGTGCTAAGGGTTAAATGTACTTTATTCTCATGTAGTAATACTTTACAGCTCTTGTTTAATGACACTCTTAAACGTTAGGCCATTTTCTTTTATTATTTAGAGGTTTGAAGTTGTGAAATCTTGTTGCCTGCACTAATGATGCTATGAGGCTCTGTGTTTACCTTAGTTACTGATAGTAGAGGCGTCTGAGAACT
Organism: Solanum raphanifolium; assembly: GCA_036250405.1. Lineage (NCBI taxonomy): Eukaryota > Viridiplantae > Streptophyta > Magnoliopsida > Solanales > Solanaceae > Solanum > Solanum raphanifolium. Next base: position 20,829 of record JAJOOE010007300.1, on the reverse strand, counting down.
GCGCCTGAGGAGTGGGAACAATGTGTGAAGGAGCTCTCATGTATGGATGCCATAGACATTGTTTCGTACATGCACAATACATCATGAGGCAGACAATCATCCCATGCGTCTGGTTAATACAGAAGCAGGAAACACAACAAGCTATGTAACATCTAATATTTGCGTTTATACAGATTTCTAACAAATTTCCAATTGGGCATTCGTCAAGTTCATCAGAAAAGAGAGAGATAGAGAGCCAAAAAAAGATTAAAAGACAAGTTGCTAAAAATTCATACATCGGAAGTCTCATGAAAAGAACAACTCCATTCTGATGGCACACAGAAAATAATCTCTGCGATCCTCATCAAACCTACTAAGAAAAACAGGAGAGAGTTGATACTGCTTCATGATTCAATGTCCAAATTTATGAACATGATGGATGCATCTTCTTCTTGCGTACTTGTGATGATGAACTCGGCAATTTGTAGCGAATTGGTTTTTCCAAGTGCCCTTGTTTTCAATTGTGATAATTAACGATCGCTATGGCTGTCATCATCATCTGAGGGTACTCCCTGACCGTAAATCTCTCATGGTTCATCTTCACCATACACATCTAAGTTTGTATTGATCAATTCATCTCTTTTTTCGCCATGAATTAATCTTATCAAATATTCAAGTCCTTCTGAAGCACTTGGTTGGAAACGGTACCCCAAGGGCTCCACCTCCACCAAAATTTCAGATCTAAAGAATGGGGCGGAGATGTGAAGGAGGAATATTTATGCTAATTTTTTCTCCAAGTCGGTTTATTTTGCTTTCCTATATAACACCCCTTTTTCTTTTATGAAAACGTTTTAAAATCCAAACACTAGTTTTTTCTGTGTTTAGTTTCAAAAAATAATAGTAATAAATATTCATATTAAGCGTCCTAATTAAATTCAATGTATCAAGTTTAAAAATAATGGATTTCTCTTTTCGTAAATACCAATTATATAACTATATATATATCAGCATAAGTAAAAATTCATTCATATGATTCTTTGTCACATCATTTAATATATAGATTTTATTGGATGTAATTTCTCTCTGGTGATTAGTGTTTTCAAGGAAGTGGATGCAAGTTCGACTGAATCAAAATGACATCGCCTGCCTTGGCAGTCGGAAAGAAATCTACAAAGCCCAATAGTGACAAACCCAAAGTGGAGGCTGAGCAATCATGTCATCCACAACATGTTGAGGGACCAGGTTCACTTGTAAAGAATAGGAAGGTTGAAAAGTCCTTGTCAAGGTCTGAGAGGATCAATATACTGAAAACTTCGAAAGTTACGTATTTGAGCTTGAGATCCTCAAGAAACTAGGAATGAGGAACCTGTATGATTTTGTTCCTTCTTTGTTTGAAGCTGAAGTGAGAGAATTCTATTATACTCGGATAGAAGTTTGGAGACAAAAGTTAATGATAACACATTCATTTAATTAACTGGAGAAAGTCTAGGCCAGATTCTGAATGTTCCTTGGGAAGGGGTCAGATCGATCGGTTGTCCACTCAGTGTTTTCTTGATGAGGTAGGATTGAATTGTGCTGGAGTATTTGTAAGGGGGAGTACCAGTTGTTGTTTGAATTTGAGACTTTTAGTAAAGCTTGACATTATAATCAGTAATGAACTATGTGGACTCGGTCGGGCCTATTACATTAAAAAAATTAGAGTTTCTTATAAGTGAAGTAAGTAGAGATGGAAAGATATTGTACAAGTGCTCACATATCTTGTGAACCATGATGCAAAATTAATCTTCATAAAGTTTCCTGTCCACTTCCTGCTCCGTAATTTATGGAAGAAGAAATTAAAGGTAAGTAATGAGTATAGAAGTAAAATGAAAGTGCATGGACCAACGATTCAGATACTAGAGGGGCAGGTTCATCATGTTCTGATAAACTAGGTATCACCTCATCGACGGCATTATCAAAAACATCACTGAGTTTTCCATAGGTTTAGTATACTGTAAAGGTACCAACCACTTTTGAATTTTCCAACACATCTCGGAAATTAGGAGCTTTGGACTTCTGTACTCTCAGGTGCATAAGCAATGGTGCCTTTCCATAGAATCACTCATACGGAGACTCATCATTAATTAATCAGGTATATATATATATATATATATAGTATTCCTGCCGCTTTCAACCTTTCAAAAATATGATTAGACTCGAGGATTGGATGGAGCCAACTACGCATTTGCCAAATCATCCCAAGCACGTCAGCATTGCCACATCAAAAGCATTATTCGCCAAATCATCCCAAGTACTACGTTGGGAGCAGTATTAAAAGTAATATCTACTATTTTTCCAACACCAACAAGGACAGGGTCTGTTATCTATTTTCTAGCAATTGCAAAAACACATTCATGCCCATTACCAAGGAGATCAAAGTTGGTGATTCGTTGCTGTCATGGAAATCAAAGAAACATATTGTGCAGGTCCATCTCTACAAGCTCTGAAGAAGCAGAATATACAATTGTTGCATAATTGACTTGGTCTAATGAAAGAAATAGGAACACAATTTCTGTTTTTTCATGAAATTAGAAGTAAACATATTGAAATTGATTTATCACTTTGTAAAAGAAGAAAAAATTCAACAAGGCTGATCAAAACTCAATACAAGGAGCAACCAAGTGGGAGTTCAGAATGAATACTTAATACCTCCTAAAGGACAAAAAAGTATAGACAAGGGTTTAAACTAGAAGATCAAGACCTCCAAGTAATAAGGAAGAAAACAATTAGTTAATTGAGTTAGTTAAGGTAGTTATGACTTCTCGTCTTGGGAGTTAGAGATGATGATATCTTGATCTACAACTATATATACTATTAACAATGTAATCTAATACACATTGAAATATAGAAAATCTATAGATCAATTGATCCTCCAAAAATAAAGCATAAATTTTAAGTCATGAAATATTTCAGTCATACCTAAGATTTCTCGCATTCACATGTAAACAATGTGTTATTAAAATATTGTAATAAAAATTGATCGTCACGCTGATATTTCATATAATGTTAAAAGAACTGCATTATTAAAGTTATTCTAATAGAGCTTCGTTGCATTGAAAACAATATAAGCATTATAAATACAAAATATAATGGTAAACCAAAAACAAAAAAAGTTATAAAAAATGCTTAAATCAAAAACTGAAAGGACAACCAAAAAATATAAGAAAGAAACTGAGGAAAAGCAAAAATTACACATAAGGTGTTTTAGTACTTTGTGGAAGAATTTGTCCTTAATAGGACAAATATTCATCCTAATTTTTTAAGAATTGTGGACTAACAAATCACATTATTTTCAAAAACTTGCATTGTTGTGTATTTTTATCGAACAACTCGAGTGTTTACAAATATTAAGTGATTTTTTTTTTAGTTTTTATTAGTATGGGGTACACGTGCAAAGTACGTGGCCAGAACTAGTATATTACTATAAGTGGAAAGCTCCTATCTACAAAGTTAAATTACGATTTTACCCATATACTTAATCAAAATGTAATAAATAAAATATTTAATCTAATTAAATAATAGTTAAAATGTATTGTCTCTTCAAATAAAGAGAAATGAAATGAGTCTTCAAAATTAGCTTACAATTTTACTCTTATATTTAGTTAAATATATAATAAATAAAATATCAAATCTAATTAAATAATAATAATATTTAAATTTCATGAATACAATTATGAATTTTCAATGTTTCATTAGATCAAAATCTAATTAATAGTAGTAATATTTAAATTTACACAAACGTTTGTGAATTAGATATTCAAAAGTCCAATTTGAATGTAGCACCTTTATAACTTACTCATTAATCAAACTTTTTAAGTGTGTGCCTATTCATTGCTAAATACTTAGGAGAATTGGAAGAGTTGTATTGAGCAATAAAATATATAGACTAATTAACTAGGAAAATAAATACATAAATATGAATGGTTTAAGGAACGCAAATTAAAATAGCTAGAGCTATAAAAAGGCAAGAAATGATTCTTTAATTTTTACTCATAATTTTTATGGGCTATTGCATAAGTAAAGCAACCATTTGAGAGGGTGGAAAGTACCTACAACTATTAATCACGTCTAGAATTCGAGTAGCAAGCAATATGAACTTCACTACCCCGCACATCTCCGTATTAGATTTTAAGAAAGTTGAACACAAATTTAATTCAATGCACAATTTTTGTATACCATTGCATAGGAGAGTATAGAAACCATATGTATTATTGACATGTTCTAGAAGGACAAAAATGTATAGAGAAGGAGCTTGAAGGGTTTAAACTACAAAAAATGATCAAATTGTTGCTTCTGCTATTCATCTTCTTGATTGTTCTTCACCTTCAAGATCCGCATGCATTTTGGTTCACTAAATCTGGGTATCATAATCTAACCGTCAAATTGAAGGATCTGAATTTCTTGTGAAAAGTCTCCACTGAATTTCTCAAATTGAATTACAGCAGTACTCAATCTTTGATCAAATTCTTGCTTCTGCTACAAACGATGGTGTTCTTCGGTACAGATGCAGTAAACACAGCTATTCCAACAAGTTACAGTACAAAAAGTAATATCTACGTTTCCAATCCATTGCGTTTATACAGATTTCTAACAAATTTCCTAACCTTTAACAATTGGGCATTCGTCAAGTTCATCAGAAAAGATTAAAACGAATACAGTTTAAAAGACAAGTTGCTACAAGATAGTTGTTCATACATCCTCATCATGTGGTTGTGGTTGTGGGTGGGTCATCAAAAGAACATTCGTCAATGTACTCCCTCTTCATGGCACACAGAACATAATCTTTGCGATCCTCATCAAACTTACTAAGAAATACCGGAGAGAGTTCATACTGCTTCATGATCCAATGTCCAAATTCATGAACATGATGCATCTTCTTCTTAGTTCCAATAACATGTGCTGTTGATACATTCCCTATTTTGAAGAAAATTGGTATTTCCTCGCCTTGTTGTTTCCAAGTGCCATTGTTGTTTTTCTTTGTGATGAAGTAACGATAGCTATAGTCGTCATCATCTTCTGAGGCTACTCCCCGACTGTAAATCTTCCATGGCTCTTCTTCACCATACACATCTAAGTTTGTGGTGATAAATCCTTCATCATTCATCGCACTTCTCGCCACGAATCTTAGCAAAAATTGAAGTCGTTCTTTAGCAGATGGATGGAAACTGTATCCCAATCTTTCTCCCAGGGGCTCCATGACTGCAATTTTCTCTTTCTTGCACCAAAATTTCAGATCTAAAACGAGAAGAATAGGCGGGAGGGAGCTGTGAAGAAGGAAGGAGGTTTTCTGAGAATTTATAGAATCCCTTTCATTTTCTTTTTCCCCCCAAATCAATATTTATGCTAAACTTTTTCTCCAAGTCGGTTTATTTTGCTTTCTTATACACCCGTTTTTCTTTATGAAAGCTTTTTAAAATCCAAACACTAGTTTTTTGTGTGTTTAGTTTAAAAAAATAATAAATATTCATATTAAGCTTCCTAATTAAATTCAATGTATCAACCTTAAAAATAATGGATTTCTCTTTTCGTAAATACCAATTATATATCACTAGAGTTGTAAAAAAGGGCAGTCCAGCCCCACCCGGCCCAAACCTCGTGGGCCAAGAAATTTGAAGGGCTAGGGCAGGCTGACCCTTCATTTGGAAGGGCTAACCCTAGAAGGGCTGCGGGCTGGGACGGGCTAACTCTTGTTTTCATTTTTTTCCTTTTTAAACTTGAAATTCTAAGACATCAAGAATAAGAAGATTTTCAAGTAAAATATAGCAAATAATAGTGTTGTTTCAATAACACTAGCAAAAAATCTAGTGTGATTAGCATGTATTTAGGATACTAGATACGCGAGATAGATGTATCTGGTGTGATGCATCCCACATACGCGAGCGAGATAAGAAAGTGGCGAGCGAGATGGGAGGAAGGCGAGGGCGCGAGATTTATCAATGTATCCTAGATACATGCGAATCCACTTGGATAGAGTATATTTAAAACAAATTACACATAAATTTGAGTCCATGTATCCCGAGATACATGTCTCTAGGCACACCGAAATCAGGTAAGATTCATACTATTACAATATAGCGTGCATCCAAGTATTCAGCTCATGCATTAGTGAACTTTCTATAAGTTACCTTAAAATAAATAGTTTTGGCTCATGGATTGACCCCGGTCCGATCCCGATCAAGCCTCAAGGGCTTATATAGATCGGACTTATAAGCTCTAATTTTAAAGGGGCTTAAAAAATCCTATCCCAATCCTACTCCGATAATGGGGTGGGTAGGCTCCATGGACTAAGCCCATTTTGACGACTCTACGTATAATTATACATCAGCATAAGTAACATTCATTCATATACTTCTTTGTACTATCAAACCCTATGGCCCTATCATAACATCATTTAATATATATATTTTATTATTGTAGAGGAGGATGCAATTTCTTTTAAAAAGTGATTGGTGTTAGATATACAACTTGACAAAAGACCCATTCTCCTTGAAGCTTCACTTATAAATATTTTTTCCAAAAATTTAGTTAGAAAATTGACCAAATTCACTTCTGACCTCACATAATTTATGAATATTATTCCATCTCACAACATGTTATTTCACTTTATGTCATAAACACATATTTTTTTTGCCATTGAAAAAATATCTTTTTCCTACGATTAATGCTGCTTGGCAACCACAATATATAGATTGGTTGGTTTTATTTCAACCTGATACTTGCTGAGAATTATCTCTGCCTCATTATCAACCAACTCCAAATTAATTTCATAATTTGATGTAGTTCGTTTGTCTAATTTTCATATCATTGCACCCCACCAAGGGCAAGCTCATAACCACAAGAGAATTTTGAGATTCAATTTGACATCATTGTACCAGTCTAGTACAACAATTAATTCACTATAACACTTTATCATCAACTATTTCTTTTCAGAATAATGCACCAAAAAAAGAAACATAATACATTTAAGAACACTATCAACAAGATAAAAGATTTCCTATTATTGTATTTTTTCCCCTCTCCTCAAATATTCATTTTTCAAAATCATCTTGAACAACAAGGTCACGTAAGGTGTCATTACTTTTCAACGAAAATGTATTTTCAAAATTCTTTTCTTTCGATATACCACTACTCTCTATTAATCACATTATTAACATAGTGTTTATACGCAATGTATTGGAGATAGTGATTCATCATCTACTTAATTGCTTAATTATGTAGTATCAATTGATAGTTAATTAGTTGATTAGCTTGCCATTAGTTGGTTAGTTAGTTACAAAAGTTGTTAGTGAGTTAGTTGAGAAAGTGACAACTGTATAATAATTGACAGTAGCATAGATGAAATGCATATATAGATGAGAGTTTCTCATCCTTGAAGTGAAGCTTAATGAATTAGATAAGAAAATTCTCAAAGTCTGTTTCTTCTCTAAATCTCATTATGATATCAGAGCACTGAATTCATGTGAATCAGATTCATAATTTCGTCTTTTTTGAATTGATCAATTGAAATATAGAAAATCTATAGATAAATTAGTCCTCAAAAAATAAAGCATAAATTTTAAGTCATGAAATATTTTTAGTCATAGCTAAGATTTCTCACATTCACATGTAAGCAATGTGTTATTAAAATATTGCAATAAAAATCGTCACATTGATATTCGATATAATGTTAAAAGAATTGCATTATTGAAGTTATTCTAATAGATACCAATTTAACTACCAATACGGAAGGTATGACACATTTCAATTAATATTCAAGAGCATTCAAAAAAAAAAAAAAACTCATTCGACTCTTAATGAGAAAATCAAATCCGACTAACCATAGGTCTACGAAAACTCTACTAATAGAATAACAATAACTACATCAGGACATAGCCCCCGACTTATCATATAAACCAAAGGAAACACTGATAAAAGAAGAGTCCACTTTCCGAAAGATGAAAGTTCACCAAACACTAATTGTTGTCCCTAAATGATCTACTACTACTACCTGAAACCACAAACCTATATCTCTGATCCTACATAATAGAATGATGTGAAGTTCGAGGACGGTCTGTACGATGAGTACTGGTATGCAACCCCGAGAAGGGATAAATATTATAACCATGAAGGAAAGACAAAATTATAAGTGCAGACAAAAACATTTAGACATAGACCTTTCGAAAAACATTTATTGTGAGTAGGGTAGTATTCACCGACATAATACGATCCATTTGTTATATGAGCCCGACTTCTGCCCATTCGAGAGATTCAATTTATCTATGCCGCATGAATTGAGTAATATAAGAATCTGGCAAACAAAACTGTCACACCCAGAGCCTACACCCTGAACGTGACTGACACTCAAAAATCATTGTTGGTCCCCAATAGAACCATTGGCATAGCTAACTACTTAGCAGAAGACTAAACACATGCAAAAAGATGCTTAAATTGATGAACTTTAATATATCAACCCAATCTCATGAACTGCCTGGAAATACTGACTTTAAATATTAGAAATAGTCAAACATCTGAGAAAATGGAATTAGTTTAACTCTCTCACGTTGTCTATCTATGAAGCCTCTACTTAATGAATATAGGTGCCGAAACAATACCCACAACAACCTCAAAGGTACTAGTGAAAACATAAAGGTTGGAGTCTTTTGAAATCAAGGAGGTCTCACCAAAGGCTGTCAAATGTTTGATCTCAACGAAATACTTCTTGATCATCCTGGAAACCTGTATCTGCATTATGAAATGATACAACATCGAATGACGTCAGTACATGAAATGTACGGTATGTAATAAAGCTGAATGAGATAAATAACTAAATTGAATAGAGTAACTGAAAGAACTGAACATAATCTAACTATAAGTAAAGCATGCATGAAGAAAGTTATTAAAGCTTTACAGTGAGATATGCAATAATAGCAAAACATTAAAGTACTATACTTTACATTTCTTAGGGAGTTTCTCTAATCGATAACCATCACTATGAGCCTCGTGATGATTCAACGTCTTTCGCACATTTCCAGAATAATCTTATACCTTGCCGGAGCATATGATGAAAAGTCTCAACTTATGGATCCATCTAAAAAGCCTTCAACGAGACTGATGAGGATTCATCCTAATTAACGACTCGATCCTATCTATGTTGGCAACACGGTTTATGGGGTTTGAGTTGTCTTAACTCTTACCGAATCCAATTCTCAATACTACTCTCAAAACATGCAATAATGCTCATATAATTTATGTAAAGATAATACTAAAAAGACCCTCTTTAGGGAAAACTCATCTTTTCTTTACTGACTGTAACTTCTTATGAAACTATTGATGTTTTTCTCAAATTCGCAATGCTTTTCTTTAGTACAAAATAGTGCATTTGGAACCTTTAGTATGCCATTAAAACCTATCTCAAATGATAAGTTAAAATACTTGAACTTACTTTAATTCATAAGTCAATGCATGAATATAACAATGTAATAACTTTCAATAATTCTCAATTAGATAGGGTTCATGTGATAAAATAAGCATGAACAATAATTCAAAAACAAAAATGCATAAAGTGCTATAATCTCAATAATAAGATTCAGACTCAGAATAAGGAATGAAATCCAAGTTCACAGTTCATGGAAACTTTGGATAAAATCTTAGATTTAACTCTTATTGACTGAATTTAGATGTAGGGCGTGAGGGCGAACTCAGTCCATCTCTATGAATAACCTTACATACCTGAAAGAACAAGTTTCTTGAAGAACTTGAAGAAGATGCTTTAAACCTAAACTTCTCCTTTTGAATCCTTACTCTGAGTCTTAAGAATGATTATGAGAGTATTAGGGTAGAACTAAACTGAAAAAGACCTTAATTAGGTGTAAAACCGTCACGGTTAAGGCTTGTATGGAGTGGGAAAAAGACTAAAATAACCCTACTTAAAACTGACAAACCAGTTTACAAGTGGGCATCTACGGGTCGTTCTAACTTCTACGGACCGCACTGTCCACACGTGGATCCCCATATGCTGAAAGTCAAGTCTCTGACAAGAAACCACGAGTTTTGGTCGACGACCCGTAAAGTATTGAGCACCGATTTGGGGTAAGAGTTAAGGCAACTCGAACTTCATAACCTGCACCACCAACGTAGATAGGATCATACCATAATGCGGGCGACTCCTCAATTTAACGTATCTTAAGTTTCTGTTTATTTTTTTACCAAGTTATAAAATATTATTTTATTTTTTCTTATTTACTGCTTTATTATATATTGACTAAGCCTCCTGGTGTGAAGAATATCTAGGAGTAGTTGCCTACAGTTTAGCTTAAGTTAATTGTAGTTTGCTACACATTCTATTAATCAAGTATATAGTATTTGTGCCGCTTTCAACCTTTCAAAAGGATGAGTCAATGATTAGACTCGAGGATTGGATGGAGCCAAGTATGCATTTGCCATATCATTTGAAGCACGTCAGCATTGCCACATCAAAAGCATTCACCAAATCATCCCAAGTATATTAAAAGTAATATCTACGAAAATTTTATGGTGGTTGAAGCACAACCAACAATAATTATATGAGGGCACCATTTTCTTTTGACAAGTGTCTTTGTGGGTCCCTTTCCTTGTTGTGACACTTTCTTTCACACACTTTCATTTTCTCAAACTTTATTTTTTTTTTTCATTTGCAAAACCTCTTTTCTATTTTATCTTTGCACCTTTTTTTTTTTACCAACGTTTTTATAGCTCTTATTTTTGTAGTCCTACTTCTCATTACAAAAAAAATGTAGTCATTCTACTATTGTCGGGTGCTTTCACATATTCATTTGGTTGATTTTTTTTTTCCATTAATTCTCGTAACTCACAAGAAAAAAATGAATCTATAAAAGTTTCATTTCACATTTTAAGACGCCAAATAAAAAGAAAATCTTGAACGAGAAACACAAAATTAATATCGAAAATAATTATTGGATAAATGCCACAGAAGTAGAGAATTTAACAAATATGGAAAAGAAAAAATAACTAAGTGCTTAATATCATTAATATATTATTATTAATATTAAACATTCAAATACAATAAGTGGTTATAGAATAAACGAAAACATATTTGATAATTAAGAATTGAGCGGTAAAAATTGAAATCCCAAAAACTAAATTAATGACTACTCCCTTCGTCCCCTTTTAGTTGTCATGATCTTCTTTTTAAATTCAAACGATAAGAATTTTGACTAATATTTTACGATATATTTTTTTATCATATTGATATGCGAAAATTTGCAATTTATAGTACTTTTCATATAACTTTTAAATATTTAAAGTTTTAATTTAAAATATCAAATTAATATAATCTAATTTAATTTGATACAGAAATAAAAGATATATATTAAATACTGTAGTTGAGTTCCAAAGTTTCTTTATAATATTAATATTAAAACAAAATTAGGTTAAGAGTTAGCAAGCTGAGAAAAGTGCAAGTAAGAAGGAAAAGATTAAAATTGGAAGAGAAAAAGTAAGGAAATAAAATAATTAAATAAGTATAATATGGGTCCCACGGTAACAAATGGCAGCCAAAAGGGCCTTACACAACTGACGATATGTGTGCCTCAAACAGAATAAAAATTTTTCATTATCTACTATTTTTCCAACACCAACCAGGACCAGGTTTGCTATCTATTTTCTAGCAATTGCAAAAACACATTCACTGGACTTGGTATCATGCCCCTTAACAAGGAGACCAAAGTTGGTGATTCATTGGTGTCATGGAAATCAAAGAAACATAATGTGGTCCATCTGTACAAGCTCTGAAGAAGCATAATATATTGTTGCATAATTGACTTGGTCTAATGAAAGAAATTGGAACTCAATTTCTGTGATCGTAAAGCAAGAATGCAAATTGTAGGTAATCCTGTTTTTCATGAAATATTGAAATTGATTGTCACTTTGTAAGAGAAAAATGCTGATCAAAACTCAATACATTAACACCAAGTGGGACTTCAGAATAAATACCAAGCTAGGAGTTGTTGACATGTTCATACCTCCTAAGGACAAAAAAAGTAGAGAGAACTAGAAGATCAAGACCTCCAAGTAATAAGGAAGAAACAATTAGTTAATTGAGTTAGTTTTAGCAGCTAAATATACTATTAACAATGTAGTCTAATACACATTGAAATACAGAAAATGAATTGATCCTCTACAACTTATCTTCTTCTATTCTACTCTATCAATCTTCTTTATATATTCTTCTTCTTATGAGTGTGCATATTGGTTCACTAAATCTCTGATGGTTTCAGAATCTGAATTTCTTGTGAAAAGTCTCCATTGAATTATAGCAGTGTTTCTGATTTCTCTTCTCTAGTTTTCTGATTCTCTTCTTGTCTAATCTTTGATCAAATTCTACAAACTCTGGTGTTCCACACACAGCTTTCAACAATAGATCCGCCAAGTACATCAGCATTCATCCCAAATACGTTCGGAATCTTGTAGCAAGTAATATTAAACAAGTTACAGTACTATTAAAACCAAAAAAATAGTTTGTTTGCAATTAAAACTAAAACCAAGAATTGGGGACAGCAATCCATTTGCGTTTCTAACAATTGGGCATACTTCATTCATCACTATGACACAGACAAGTTCATCTCAAGTTTGCAAAAACCAAAAAATGAACAGGTTTCTACCCTATTAACAGCAATCCATTTGCGTTTATACACAATTGGGCATACTTCATTCATCACTATGACAAGTTCATCTCAAGTTTGCAAAAACCAAAAATAGTTGTTGATCAGCTGGTTGTGGTTGTCATGAAAAGAACAATCTTGACTTGATGGCACACAGAACATAATCTGTGCGATCGTCATCCAACCAACAAGTAAGAAGCGGAGAGATTTCATACTCCTCCATGATCCAATGTCCAGATTTATGGACATGATGCATATTCTTCTTGAACAAATTTTTCTTGGCCTTGTTGTTTCCAAGTGCCATTGTTGTTTTTCTTTGTGATGAAGTAACGATAGCTATAGTCGTCATCACTCCCTGACTGTAAATCTCCCTTGGCTCTTCTTCACCATACACATTTAAATTTGTCCTGATAAATCCACTATCATCCATCTCTTCTTTCGACATGAATCTTAGCAAACCAAAAAGCTCTTCATAACTACTTGGATTGAATCTTAACCTCGACGGATCCATGCCTGCAATTTCAGATCTAAAAACTAACAAGAATAGGCCGGAGATGTGAAGAAGAAAGGAGGTTTTCTCAGAATTTATAGACTCCCTTTCATTTTCATTCCCCCCCAAATCAATATTTTTCCAACTTTTTTTCAAGTCAAAATTTTTTTCAAGTCGGTTTATTTTGCTTTCCTAAGTGAAAACTTTTTTTAAATCCTAACACGAAAATAATTATTGATATAAGTATTTTGCCAAACTATCTCTATTAAATGATGTTTAGTATTAAATTTTGGAAAATGATTCGAAGAATACGTATTTAATGTCAAGGGTAAAATTTTCTTGATATGTCAAAAGTGATAAATAAAAATAAAAATATATTTTAGAAATAAATAAAAAGTAAAAGTGAACAAACTAAGTATAAGAAATTCACGATTTCTCTGTCCGTATATACCATTTATAACTATATATCAGCATAAGTGAAAGGATACTATATATCAGCACAAGTAAAAATCCTTTCATATGATTCTTTGAACAATCAAACCCCTATAATAGCACATCATTTAATATATAGATTTTATTGTTGTAGAGGAGGGTGCAATTTCCCTTGAAAAGGTGATTGATGTTTTCAAAAAAACATAATCAATGTGTAGTATTTATATTAAACTTTCCAAATTTGCTTTAAAAATTAAATTCCCTCCTCAATTTTGAATAATAATTAAACTCCTCCTTTATTCTATGCATTATTTTAACCATCCAACATATAAATTCACATTCATTCAATTTACAATGTGAACCTCATCATCAATTGTATATTGTATTTCAATTGTATTTTTTTTAAAGATGAAAAGCTATTTTCTCCAAAATTTAAGATTTTATAACATCTCGCTTTTTGAAAGAAATAGAATTTGGAAAAACCATTTTTGGAAATAATCAAATTTGAAAAGTTTGACAAATTAAGCTAAGGATGAGTTTTTGGTCAACTTCAAATGACGATAACTCCTAGCTCAGGATGAGTTAGGTGTGCTACAAGATACCGTAGGAAATATCTTTGAATTATCTTTCCAACGCTGCCGAGTTTGCTCATTTTCGAGTTCGTATGAGGGAGATATCCCCATTTGAAGTTGGGATGTCCAGATAAGGAAAGTCAAAACTGGATTTTAGAAGGGTATTATGGTCTTTTCACTACCCAATTAATTAAATTCGTTTTTGGTAATTATGATGGGGTCTCAATTGATGGGATTCAATTTACGCTATTGAAACTAAGTTAGAGTTTTGAGATAAGAGAAAAGAAGAGAAGAAGAAGCAAGGAATCGCCTAGTTCTTGAAGAATTGCTTGTGGATTTCGTCAAGGGGTGATCCCTATGAGGTATGTGAGATCACATAGCGTTTGGTTAGTTCACCCATGTGCCAATTATGATTCAATTCAGCGTAATTGTGTCCTTGAAAGAAAAGATTATGAGTTCTTGAAGAAATTTGTTTAAGTTCTTGTGGGTTCTTGTTGTTGAGAAGTTCTTAAGTTTGATTAATGAAATTAGGTGTTGTTTTGAGTAGATTCTTACATATTTTGGTTATGTAGTCGAATCCAAGTGTTTGGGAAAAGAACCAATCAAATCTAGAGGGTTTAGAGTTGAAAAACGACCAAGAAAAATCGTTAAAATTTTGGAATTTGGGGTGGGATGTCGAGCCAACCAGAGCTCCCCAAGACAGAGTCTGAAGTTAGGACCCTGGGGCGCCGCGCCAACCAGTGCGCCCCAACCCAGACTCTGAAGTTTTACCTCTAGCGCCCGGCACTACTCAGAGCGCCAGGGACGCCAGGTCCTCTACCTTTTCCCACTTCTTTCCGTTTAAGTTCCCTAGCAACGCACCTAAGTTTTCTAGTTGTTTTCTACACTCTAAGGTACGTCTAAACATCATGAATCATCCATAAACATGAGATCATGAGCCTTGAATCCATAATTCAATTCAAGGAAACTAAGAGTCAAGTCAAGAGAAGTTCATAGAGTCTTCCAAAAGTCTTCTACAAATGTTTTAACTTTGTTTTAAGGCTTGAGTTTTGAGTTGAGTAAAGAGTAAGAGTTAAGTTCATTTCTTCAAAAGATTATACGGTAACTAAGTATTCCTAAGAGTTAAAATATTTTCACATTTAAACAAGAAAGGAAACACCGATTTCCAAGAGAGCTTTTAAGCTAGTTTTTGAGTAATTACCTCAAATCACAGAAAGAGTTTTGTTTTTTTAAAACATATGAGCTGGGTATATTTTGGGAGTAGTATTGAGCACTGATATGGGAATGAGTTCATAATAACTCAAGTCTCCATAAACCATGTAGCCATTGTGTGTAGAAAGGGTCAAACTTTTTAGATGACACCTTAATGCTTTTTAGCATAGACTAATGGATCCACTTAGTTGAGGCGTTCTTTATCACGGCAAGTTATAGTACAGTTCTGGCAGCGTGGGCAAGATGTTGTATCATCACATTAGCTCAAAGTGATGGTTGCCCATTAGAGAAACTCCCACAGAATTATATTACTTTATTATATGAGTAAATTGAGTTGTTATTTCGGTTTAAATGTTTTATATCAACTACACATTTATTGTTGTGTTATTTTACATTTGAGTTGAGTATCCATGAGTTGAGTAAAGCTAAGGTAAGTGTTCTTTTCAGACCTTTCAAGCTTATGTCATGTTTAGTTTTCCCCTCGCATACTCGTACATTCAATGTACTGATGCCATTTGGCCTACATATTTTCATGATGCAGATACAGGTAATCATGATCAACATCCAACGCCTCGTTGATCCAGTTGAGCATCTCAGAGTCAGTTGGTGAGCCTCCTTGCTTTTCGGAGGATCCCCTTTTATTGCTTTGTTAGTCAGTTGTTAGGATGATCAGGGGTCTTGTCCCGACATCCCTCATTGTTTTAGAGGCTTCATAGATGAATAATTATAGTTCTTTAGCCTTTCCATTATCACTATATTATGTTAAGACTTGAGTTGCCATTTTGGCTAAGTTTAATATTTCTTTAAGTTATTGCATGAGTTATCTTTTGAGACTGCTTCTTGTCAATTAAGTTTTTCGCTATGAGTTAAGTCAGGCTAAGGGTTCGCTTGGGGCCAACAATAGTTCTCGAGTGCCAGTCCCACCCAGGGTGTAGGCTCGGGACGTGACATATTTCTTCCTTGTGAAAACAAGATCTTCACTGTATTCATTAATCGGAAGCAAATTCCTTTTATTGACATCGGTAATCGCCATAGAAGGTGAAGAACACAACAATGAATGTATGACCTTTTTAAAATTTCCAGATAGTGATAGGAAATTGATCCTTCAAATATCCCCCAAATTTTTTGACACAATACATGATCGATTAAATCTCAAAGATCAAATCCGAATTGCCTACAAATTTTTCTCTCTAGTTGATGATATGTTGCTCCAATGATGAATTGATGTTCCAATTTTGTATCAACAATCTCGATATCTATCAATGATCTCAAAAAATAAACAAAAACGGTGATGATTTGATCAGTTGTTGAATTACAACGAAGATTATCAATGACGAAATTTGAGGAAGGAGAAGGAGAATCAAGTGTCTATTTGAGACTCTTGTATGTAACAAAAGTAATGAGAGAGTAATTTCAGGATGTTTACCTAATTTGAAAGATTTTTTTCCGTAATTTACTCTAATTGGTTATTTTGTATTTGTATTCTTTCAAATGAAACATGCAGAAAAATACAAAAATAGTTTTAGAGCAAACTAGAATATAGTTGTTTATTGTAAATAATGAAAGTGTAGCTAAGTAGTCCTATTTAATGCTAAATGTTTTTTTCTTTTTTGAAACACTGGTTGCCCTCTCGTTTCTCTTTGATCTCTGATGTCTTAGCTGGTAATTTTTTTTTTCTCTTTTTCCTTATCCATCTCTCCTTCCATATTCATTTATGACAACTATTGAATGAAGATGCGTTGAATGCGAAAAATAGGAAGTCAAATACAAATTAAAAGGGTAAATAAAGAAGATCTATTGAAACATAAGATTCTGGGTTGACACAAATAACATGCGGTAAGATGTTTCTATATTTCATAAAATCCACTAGTAATTATGTATCTCACTTTTTCATGTGTAGATTTTAATACATCTTCATGTTTTGTTGATTTATTTTCTTTTCAGATTTATTCTCTTAATCTTTTTCATATGTTTAAAAATGAAAAAAACTTAATCTTTGAAATCCTAACTTCATCTCCTAATTTCTTGTTGTCACGACCCAAAAATGGACGTCATGACACTTGTTCATTTCCACCAAGACAAGTCAACCTCAACCCAACAAAAATGAAAGAAAAACGGAAAGATAAGGCAAGAACAAGATAAAAGTGGAAAACTTATTAATTTTGTTAACACCCCAAAATTTGGTTGTTACATGTACAACCACTAATGCATAAAGTGAGGAATTAAGAAATAAGTACAAGTCTCAGCCTTTGTTTCTTAAATAGAACAAAGAATAAAGAAAAGGAAAAAGAAACCACCCGGATGACAAGCAACTACCTATCAAGTCCTTCAATAAGCCTCAGAAAGGGAGAGGAAGAGCAATCATGCTATACCGGGCTCGAAACCTACACAGGTGTAGAAGACACAATCTAATAAACAAATCAACCTAGCTATAAAATGAATACTCCTTTCATCTCAATCGAACCTCCTCAAACTTCAACCTGCACAGAAATCAACCCAATCTAACAATTCTACAATACACACCTCACAAGGCTCAATAATCACAGTCCAATAGTCACAACTCAACGTAAAAAATGCATCAATCACAAGTAACAAGTAAGTCAACATAAGCATAAAAATGCATTAATTCACAATTATCAAACCTTTGCCAGAACCATTTCTCATCAGCTCAACATCTGTAACACCCCGGAAGTTAGTAGGTTAAACTAAAGCCAAAACGTGAGGGTTATCAAGGGAGAAGGGCAAGATCCAAGGCAAAGGGGAAAGGCCCAAGCCAAGGGCTAAGGCTGCCCCAAAGTTTCCTAGGCACTGCCCCACTTCATGACCACCACCATGGCACGTGGTGGGCGAGGCAGTGTGCTTACAATGCTTCCCAAAGAAGTCTCCCCTTCACGAGCCACATCACGGCTCGTGGTGAAGACCACGACCCGTGGAGAGGCTCGTGGGGTTGCCTTCACCTTATTGGGGGGGGGGGGTTGCCAAGTTAAAGAGGCTACTGGTCAAGGGACCATGGGCCGTGGTGCCCTTGACGGCTCGTGAACTTGGGCGTGGTCCCTGGGTAACCCACTTTAAAATGGGGGTTATTTTAGGTAATTCCAATTTAAGTAGTTATTAAATGAGGTCATTTTGTATTGTTTTAATACACCTATATAATCCATTTTAATTTATTAACCAACCCATTCACTTCAGTATTTCCCAAAACCCAAATCAAAACCCAAAAGAGTTCATCTTCTCCAAAATTTCTCTCTCTAGAACTCCAAGGAAGAAAAAGAAGATAGTTTAAGCTAGGGCTTGATGAAACAAGATTTTTCTCCTCAAATTCGTGGGAATTCTTCACCAAGGTATGGTATCTCTTCATCCATGGGTAGCCTTCACCCATGGAGCCCCTTCAAAACCCGCAATTTCAAAGTTAGAAAACCCAAAAGTTAGGGTTTGACTTCAATCTCATGGATTCCTTTAAAATTCAGTTTTTAATGATTGGTTTATGTTTGTTTATGAATATATTATTGATTTTAAGTTGAATTGCTCAAGAATCCATGAATTCCCCTATTTTCCCAAATTGGATCTCAAAGTGTGGGGATAGATTGATGCAAGTAGAATGTTATAGAATTATGAATGTTATGAATTGGTTAGTTGAATTATGTTATTATTCATGCCTAATGTATTCATTCTAGATGTGTTGATGAATCATGATCTATGGTCCTTGAAGGGAAATTTATGAGAATTATGCATGCTTATGAGATTATGTAAATGCTTTTAGAACACTTTGAGAGTAAATTGAATATGACTATGATCTAATTGTTGCGTTATTGGATGATTATCCTCATGTACACACCTATGTATGAATATGACATGTTGAGAAAGGTTTTCTCATATAATGATGTACATTGAATCGGTAGGCTAAGGGAATCCTTTTCATGTGTTATTAAAGAGTTATTTTGATTGACATACCTTGAATCGGTAGGCCAATGGTACCCCTTTCATGAGTGACTAATGAAATATTCTAAGGCTTTGTCTTGAATCGGTAAACCAATGGTACATCTTTCATAAAGAGTCAATGAGCTATTCTAATGATGTACCTTGGATCGGTAGGCCAAGGGCACCCTTTCATGAGTAATGATGTTAATAGAGAATTAACTACTTCGTGGGGATTTAATGCTTAGCACCGAGTGGATATTGTGAGGTGGAAGCTTTCCTAGTATGGCCGGGTTTCTAGTAGCAACCTCCCTATCCCATAAACTATGTGCCCACATAGGTTATTAGCTAGTGGACCCACCTAAGCTAAGTTACCGCTTCTACCTTAGGCAAGTAGACCAACTCTTTTCGGTGTGGGAGACACCGAATTCGATGATTTGCTCACATGGTCTATGTCGGTTAAGGCTTACCCCCACAATAAATGGTTATGAACTATGGATCCTCAAGAAGTACTACTTAGTGTGGGTGGGGATATGAGACTTCATCCATGCATTGCACAAGTAGGCTTTGAGAGTAGTTATGGTGTGTTCCTTTTATGTTATGATGATTTATGAAATGAAGTATGCTTAATGTGGATTGTTGCTATAAGTTGCTTTCCTTGATATGACTTAGTAAATGTGAAGGTTTCCTTGTGTATGAGGATTAACTAAAGACGAAATCAAAGAATGGTAAGTTTGATTATGATGGCCTAAAAATGGTACTTAGTGTAGATGGGATTATGAGATCTTATCTATGCATTGTACAAGTATAACTTAGGGTTACTTATGAGATGGTTCTATTATGCTATGTTGATCTATATGTTGAATATGCTTGTGACTTATGCTTTTACACTAAAGTGCATGATGATTCTCAAACTTTGTAAAGTGCATGTTTTTCAACTTAAATATCCTTTTAGCATGTTTTTCATGATTTTTATGCATGACTATCATACTTAGTGCATTTTTGTACTAACCCATATTTTTCTACATTTTCTCCAAGTGTAGGGATTGACACTCAATTTGATTCCCCTTGTGGCTAAAAGCTTGGAATTGATCATTCTCCTTGCTAGTTGGTTAGTCCTCATGATTCGAGGACGTATGAGTCATTTGTAGTTTATTTCTAGTATTTCATTTTCAACCTATGTTGTAAGGGATGTGTCTCTATTTGATTCAAATATTGTATTAGATGGCTAATTGAGACAAGTCTAGACTTCCGCTTGCTTTTATAAAAGACGTCGATTGTATGGATAAAGTTTTAAAATTTTTGCATCATTTCTTTTATCCTATGTTATGATATGCTAAGGGCTTGTATGAGACCCCTTCGGGGTCAAATACGCCATGTTACATCTAGGGTGTACCCCTGGGTCGTGACAAACTTGGTAATCAGAGCACAATGTTTAGAATGATTTTAGGATGATGTCTCATAAGCCACGTCTAGTAGAGTCTTGTTCATAGTGTGAAGCGCACTACATTTATGAATGAGAGGCTATAGGATGTTTAGGAAACTACACTTG
>JAJOOE010007299.1:0-60663 GCA_036250405.1 Solanum raphanifolium | reverse complement strand
CTAAATATGGAATATACAAAAAGAAGAAGCATATACATCTAATTATGTGTATCTAAATTTCATACGTTATATCCAAAAACATGTATCTCGAATACATAATAAGCATATACATTTAATTATGTGTATCTAATTATGAAATGTAGTTGAAACACATGAATCTATGAACAAATCACGACTGTAGAGTATCTGTCGTATCATTAATATTATTGTGTTGTTAAAAATCATGTATCCGAAATTTAATATATAGTGGATACATATACATGTTTAGATACCCCATTACTAAAAATACAACTCGGATCTTAATTAAGACTACTACTTATTGGATACACATGTTTCAAGGGCTATATCAAAGTAATATTGGTACTACCACATCCATATCACAGTAACCAAAGAAAGTCTTAGAAGAACACCAGCAAACAAAAACTCTCTACAATATTCCCTTTGATCCTTTTGCGATGTGGCATAACATAATCAAAACTAAGATCCATTTCTTTCGGAGACAAAAAATCAAGACCCACTATGAATTGAAAGTTTTCTCTGTAGCAGTTACTGTGATTGGAACTCGTGATAAATGAACAATACAAAATGATATTTGGGTTCAGGAGAATTTGTGGTGATGATATCTTGAGAAGAAGAGAGTAGATTAATATTGTTGAAATGAAATTGTAAGGTGAAATTCTTGAATCATAAAGGAGGAGAAATAATTGAGTGATAAACATGGGAGGGGAGAATTAAGAGATAGTGGTTGATTTGGAGTGAAAGAGTTATTTAAGCAGATAATTAATCAATAATAGTTTTAAGGGATGTGGGTATCTAATAGTATTTTCAAATAATATATTAATATATGATATAAAATACTAAAAATGGTAATATATGTAATTGTTTAAAAGTAAAGATAATATTAGTATATATAGTAGTGATGTATGTCTAATAAGGTAGTTTATCCTATTTTTATTGACGAATTTCACCTTCTTTGAAAAAAAAGTTTCTATTTTGGGATTTATATTTCTACTACACTTGGAACAGTCTATTTTGGAAAAGGAAAAGGAAAAAAGTACAAACATGTTGATCTTCACTTTAATTTTTCATTTTCTCCAACGGTTGGAAATGTGAGAGGAGATTGAAAAAATTATTGCATGTTACAACTTATAATCTACAAAATAGAAAGAGTGGAAGTATAACTTTTCATATTTGAGTTTTTAACCAATAAATATAAAATGATTGTCTTGAATACATGACATGTACCAAAATATTCATATAGTTATTATTTATTGATGATAATTAGTAGTAGTATATATTCTCACTTCATTAAATACTTAAATAGTCAATACAAATAAATATTCACAATGAAACTAGAGTCTGAATTTGTTAAATCAAATCCCGTGAATTGCTTATACGAAGTCAAAAATGTTTTTACTTATAATTTTATTTTCCTTTTGTATTCACCATTTTTTTTTTAACTCCGAAATATTTCGATTATTACCTCTAAGCTGGAATCGCACCATAATTTGGTATCCGCGCGTGAGGTCTGGACCATAATTTTACAGAGTGCATAATTAGATGTCACCCAAAGTGAAAACCAAGCAATTGTTGCAAAGGCCCTTTAAATAATAGCCCATTGGTGGAGCCCAATTATATTAACTCAACATAGCAAAACTCCCATCTTCATGATTTGACATCATATCATATCATATCATTATTCAACCAATGCTCATGTGGTCCTATTGCCATTACCGAACTAATAATATTACCACCTCTCATTTAATCACATTCTACATATCTCATATAAACTTGTGACGTTCATGACAGAGGGCAGGCTGATGAATATGGATCAAAGATAAGCTTATGATAGAGGGGTATATATGTTATCTTTAAGCGAATTCATAAGAAAGTGAAAAGTTCTACAAGACATAACACAAATTCATATGACACACTTTCGGACACACGGGACAAATCTGTCAGGTTTGTTGGGGTCAAAGTGGATAATACACACCATGAGTTTGGATCGTGACAAAATTACTCATTAATTGGTGATTGACCTTCTGGGATTCATATCTTCTCAATATCTACTGTAAGAAATGCTATATTTGGATTTTCTTGGGCAATGACAATGGAGTTTCTCTAATATAACAGGCGATAAGGCAGCTTGGAAAATGCATCATCTTCTTTACTGAGTTCCCTTGGAACTAACTATATGTATCTATCAGCAAGGTACAGAATACACTCACTACTCTATGATGAAAGGGCAAAAATGAATGAGTTTTGACAGCTAAGAACTATATACACTGACGCCGAGGATGAGAGTGGAGAGACAATACTCAGAGAATTTATTTTCAGGGCCTTGAGAAATTTAACGAATGAAGGACGTTTAGCCATTGCTTATTTTCTTGAAGCACTTGCTGCAGCCCTTGAATAGAGTCGGTTTTTAACTTTGTGAGTCTTCTGCACACTGCTATGGATCGAGATCAACAGCTCATCGCATTCAGCTACTTTAGAGTATATGAGACTTTCTTGTTTGTTGTGAATCCACTGTCAAAATTCCTGTACCTCATTTCTTTTCTGTATAGTATACCGTGTGAAATGGGAGCACCATACAATCAGTTTCCATTTTTCCTCACTGAAAAAGGTAAAAAAGGAAAAGCTCAGTCGGGTGGTTGGTGAATACTACTGTATGGAGTAGCAACCCACAAAATACGTAAATGAACTAGACGAGAAGACCAGCAACGATATATTAACAACTGATTAGCAATTGTTTAAATGCATGTCTGGGAGGAGTAAATTTGTTATCTTCTCTTGTCAACTTCCAAACAATTGCTAAAACATATAACGACCGTAGCAAAAAAAGTTAATTACAGGTCACTTACCTAAATTTATAAATTCAGAGGCCTAATGTATTGTACACATTGGTGTGATTAAAAAGGGCCTTTCAAAGTAGTGAAACATTTTACCTCTTTGGAACCATGATCGTCGAACAGCTTGGCGGATCTGGCGCTCATGTTTCTCCAGGAGTTCTTCAACTCTATGTGATTGAGATAACAAAGGTCCTGAGAATTCAACTTTGTCCATTTGATCCTGAACCTGTTAAAGGTATGATTCTAAAAGATCAATTTAAGTTCAATGATTAAATATGCAACTCCATTTTATGAGTTTGCAATTGGCTATACGCTTCTCTGAATGTTTCAGTAACAAAACATGGAGGCTTAATTATTCTAAAGCATAGTCACCAATTTCATCATTTGAAAAAATAACAGAAGAGGACAGAAAATGAATCAAACACAGAAGTTGTAATCCGAAAATCCCTAAATACATCAATTATCATGTTTTTAGTGACTGCTCCATTTAGAATAATCTCATCCTTTCATTTTAAGCAGGTTTTAACAATGTGAATAGAATATGTGTAATTATTATATTTGAATCCTGAGAAAAGTGTTTGACTAACCACGTTGATCCTCTTGAAAGCTGTCTCCTCTTTCAGATAGAGAGCCAGTGACAGTTCTTGAGAGTGATAACCATCAGAAGCATCAAATGAATCTGTCTGCTCTAATTGGCTCCAATGTCGTTGCATTGCATGTTTGGTGGATTCATAGGTGTCACGGCCCTTAGAATTGGTGCGACTTCCATTTGTAGCTTCATAGTTCTCTTGTTTTTTTAGCTCCATGTTATTTTTAGTATGAAGTGCACCTGAAGGTTCAAACTTTAGGCTTCTTGAACTTGATTTACTCCTTGATCTCATTGACGAATCATCAACCCGTCTTTTCGCCCATGCAAAACCACTTGATCCTGAAACTTGAAGAGGGCCTGAAAAGGGGAAATCACCTTGAGATGCATTCTTAATGTGGGAAGCCTCTCCCCTCAAATCAACGGATGGCTTAGGTCGCTCAAGACCTATAATAATGTCTCCTTCTTTTAGAGTACCCAGACTACTACCATTACTTTTAGGAACACCTTGATTTTGGACGGGTAACTTCTGCAGAGAAAAAAATCATTTAGCTTTCTCTGTCTATAATATGCAAAATGAAGAAAAAATGCACCTAAACTTTTTATAGGAAATAAGGAAAAAAAGAATACCTCTTCAGGTGCCAGTTTATTTGTCGCATTCTGTTTTCTGATTGACTTTCTGGTTGTCTCAGGTCCACGGGCTCTTCCACTAGGCTTCTTCCTGAAAATTCTCATACAATTAAATCAAAACTTAGCAAGATCTATGCAAAAGCTAGAAAATGTAGCAAATGCAAGAGCTAGTGTCAACACTTAAGAGCAAGATAGGGAGCTTAAATATTACTATCATTTTGTGGAAGTAATCATTCTATCAAAACCAGTTTCGCCATTTTAGTCAAACAAGTTTATACTCTGTTTCAAGTTATCATGGTTTTAAGAGCATTATTGATTTGATTTTAGCATAATCATACCCTTACAGCAAAATGACGGATGGAAAGCACGCTTCATCCTTGTCCTTTTCTGTAGGGTTGGTTTTGGGGGAGAGGGTGCAGAGGGGCATTGGGCAGGGTATTTCCCTTTTGTCAACCATTGTGATTTTCCCTTAAAAGTAAAATTATAACCAGAAAAATATTACAAAAAATTCTACTGGCAGAATATTATCAAGTTCTCACCTTTTTGCTTCTTCACAGTGTTTAGCATCAATCTCTTTGCTTGGTGGATACTTTGGCAGGCTTAAAGGATCACAGGCGTGAGGCCTTGTCTTGAAGTACTAAAGATAGAATCCGAAAGTTGGGAATTAGAGATTTTAAAATTTATGTACTTGTAAGATAAAGAAAAAGAATTAGTTTTACATGAGAGGGAGGATACATGCATTTACTATTAGCAAAAACTAATGCACATAAATAACTTATCAGGAAAAAACAAAATAAGGCACATAAATAGTAAGTTAACAAAAGAAATAAAGTATAAACTAACAATTTTAAGTTTTAGAGAAGAGAACATGAGAAACATGTAAAAACAAAAAAGAGTTGGATGAAGAGAACATGAGAAAGATTTCATAATGCACTTGAACAACTTGAACAGTGAAAAAGCGAAGAACAAACAATAAAACAACATTTCCAGGTTTTAAAAAAATGAAAATCAAGACACATTGATAAGAAAGGGAAATTGTCATTACCATATCCAAAAAGGAAAAAAAAAAGAGAAGAAATATTAAAATAATACCTCAGATGCAAGGGCAGAAGAAGCAGTTCCACGTTTCGGTGGCTCCACCGAAAGAAGAGTCTCTATGAGTGAGACTGAACTTTTGGTTAGATCTTTAAATGTGTCCCACAGACAGCTCTCATAAGGATGTTGCGGTTTAAATAGAGTTGCATGAGGAAGTTTAGATTTCTTCCAGTAATCATCTGGTGGGGATCCACAGAGCTTAAAAATTTTATGCAGCTGTTCAACCTGTAGCACAAAAGAGCGATTGTTCAGCTATTAATCATGCAGCAAAAAAACTAAGAAGTATTCAGGTTAATTGGCCAGCAATAAATCAGTTCACCAAGAAAGACTAAACGTGAAAAGTTTGAGCTAGATAGGCACATTGCATTACTAAGGAAAGAGGAGGATGGAACAGTATGAGCGGTAAAGTTTTTATGGGGTACAGTTTCTGCAGAAGTATGTTATTGATCTTCTATTCAATAAAAGTAGCTACGAGAAAAGGTAATTTGAGCAAACAATTATTCTAATAACAATTGCAAGCTTGTTTAACAAGATTGATGATTTTGACCACTTAAGTGTGCTAAGAGATCTAAACATTGAAGGAGGTACCTCAGTTCTCCCCTGAAGAATAGGTTTACCAGTAAGAAGTTCACCAAACACGCATCCGACACTCCAAAGATCCACAGAGGCTCCATACTCTGTGGAGCCCAACAGAAGCTCTGGAGGACGATACCATAAAGTGACAACTCGGCTGGTTAGTGGTTGCTTCCTTCCAAGGTTACAGAAGTTCGCCAATCCAAAATCTGCCACCTTTAAAATTCCGTCATTATTTACCAGAAGATTTGCACCTTTGATGTCCCGATGCATTACGCCTCGAGAATGACAATGCTCGATTCCAGATAACAACTGCTTCATGTAGCATTTAATCTGTAAAATGAGCCAGCTCATCTTTAGCCCAACAATAATAGTAAGAGCTCACTGGGTGGAAGAGAAGGTAAAGTTTACTAATAACATTTCCAAAACAAAACGAATGAAATTTTTTTGTCATATTTTTTTTCATGAACCATTCATTGAAAAGATTCAGTTGATAAAGCTGTAAGGTAATGTTATGAAAAGTTGGCAAACCTGTGATTCGCTGAACTCAACTTCTGGACAAGACAGGAGTCCTGAAATATCATGTTCCATATACTCGAACACAAGATACATGCTACAAGACAATCTGGAGGTAATTAGACCCTCTAATTTGATGATATTGGGGTGATCAAGCCTGCGGAGGATCATAATTTCTCGTGCCATAAATCTAACACTTTCTGGCTCGAAGTTATCAAACCGCACCTTCTTCAGGGCAACTGTCCTTCCACTTTCTAAATCACGTGCTCTGAATACACTGCTGTATGTACCCTGACCTATCTGTTAGAGCAGTGAAATGGTATAGGAAAAACATTCCTCAGTTAGAAAACCTAAAGTCACAGAATGATAATAAAAATTGTTAGTAAGTCTACCAAGTAGGAAGAAGAAGCATATTGACCCTAGTCAACTGACGAGCAGCAAACTTGAATTGGTGCATAGCAAATAAAAGTGCAGTTCTATTTTTCTCCATGAGTTTTAAGGTGTTTCCATCATTTAAATATTTCTTTATGTTAATAAAACAGTTGTAAGAAGTTTCATATTTCAGTACAGCAGCATTCTTCTCTTGATACCAAAACTTCACCAAATAGGTACTACTAAAGAAAATCTCAATTTTTTAGAACTGGTAAAATTCACCTCTCAGCTGCTATGGAACAGTGATCCAAGTTAAATATATTACTTTCAACAGCTGAAATATCAATTCAACAGTGCTTATGATTTTTTTAAGAGAACTAATGACTTAGAGACCTAGATGTCTGTTGCGGAAGCATGTATTTTGGAATCTGGATGAGTATACGAAACGAGCCAACCAAACTGACTCACTATAATCCCAACATTAGTCCGTGAAAAGGGAGGAAAAAAGCAAGTTAGCAACTCAACCTTTATTAATTCACCGGCTTTAAGTTGAATTGAAAGAACTATATGAAAAGGGTAGACTTTTCCCATTAAGCTAGCAGCAAACACTACTACCATCCGATTCCTTTTCCATTTTGGTACAATGCTTTCAACTAACAAGCAAAAGAACCCCAAGAAAGAACAAATCTTTCAACTTATCTTATTAATTCTAGAATAAGAGAATTAAGCCGGAAAAACAGACTTCACATTAATTTATTTTGCTTTACATACTTAATTTTTGTTATGCTTTACTTGAGGGATATCGAAAACAATCTTTTACCTTCATAAGATAGGAGTAAGACTACACGTACACACAAAGAGAACATTTGGGTATGTTGTTATTGTAAATTTCTTATGACAAAGAGGACAAACACTAGTCTGGTCTTGAATCTAACATTGCTAAGAAAAGTACTCTGCCATATGAGACATTAACCTGATATATCACAATCAAATGAGAAAGTACTTTTGAGACATCCCTAAGCTACAGCAGTATCACAGGACAAAATTATGAAAAAGACAACTACTAATAAGGACACAACTTCTGCACTAACAGAGATTTATACAGATAGCTAGCCCTTCAGTTTTGACCATAGATTTTGAAAATTTATCAAAAAATATCTGTTTGGCAAGTTCCCAAAAAATGGTCTGTTCCCCACACAAAACTTCAATTTTTTTTAAAGTAAAATGCACAAACACTACTTCAAATTTCAAAAAGCTGAATTTTCAAGTTTCAACTTCAAAATCTATGGGGAAACGGAGCATCAAATTATGATTTTGGCAACAAACCTTTTCCAATTTCTCGAAAGACTCAGCTCTGAGAGGCACCCATCCTTGAATGGCTTCCCCTGCAACAGCACTAAGCCAAGCAGGCCAACCAGCAGCCACTTGTTCTCCTTCCACATATTTCTGCAAATTCCCCAACCTAAAACTCACTGACTCACTACCACACCCATTCGAACTCGCCCTACCTGACTCATCCAACTCGCTCTCCGCACCACTCAGACCCGAATCCCCCCTCTTCTTCACCTTCTTCAAATCAAAATCCAACCCAAACCCACCACTCCCAACCCGGCCCCTACCCGATCCGACATCTTCCCCATCTCTAACGAGAATCCCCGAATGATCAAATGCAGGAGTAACCGACACAGTCTGCTTGGAAGCCACACAACCCATGGTGGACAAAAATGTCAGCAACGGCGACCCAGAACCACCATTAGAGACACTTTCACCGGCAACAAAGACTAACCCAGATGAAATTCGACTAAATCTTGACGTGGGTCAAGTTCAATTCTCAAGCAACCAATGCCAATCCCAAATATATTTATACGATCAAGAAAACTCTGTTTAAAGTCACTTCCTTTTCTCTCTCAAAACTTTTAGTTGCGGCAATTGCGGAAGAAGGAAAACTACAAGGTTTATTAATGGGGTTAGCACTTAGCAATAGCAGCAATGGAATGAAGCGCAATCAACGGAGAGAAAAGGAAGTTGCTGCACTTTTTACACTGACGTTCTGCTGCCTTTGTTTATAGGCTGTGTTGTGTGTTTCTTCTCATTTGCCATTTTTTTTTGTGGGAAATTTTATTTATTTATGAGAGTAATAAAAAATGGGCAGTCTTTGAGAGCAACAAGTCTTTATTGACTTTTATGAGCACAAATTTAAAATTTTCTATTCTTGTTTGTTCTAGTAGGTTTTTTTATTTAGTAAAAAAGAACATTCGAGTATTTAGACAAAATAAATACAATTCGACTAAATCAGAAAAAAAAAGGAGAAGTATTCAAAATATTTCTGAATTTGATATGAATTGTTAATTTCATCTTCGAACTATTGAAAGCCTGAAAAATATCCTTCTACTTGATTAATTGAACTCAAATACACGTCTGATCTATCACATGATATAGCAAGTGGTCTCAAACACTAATAAAAGTGTAGAACTGTTAATAAAAAATCGAGAAAAGTGATGAATAATTAGGGGTGTATTTCCCCAGGCGATAAGATCAAATGTGTATTTAAGTTCAACAAGTTAAATAAATAAGTGTTTTTAAGATTATTAATAGTTCAAAAATAAAATTAATATTTCACATCAAATTTAGAGGTGTTTTCAATAGTCTAGTAGTAAAAAAAACTCTATATGACATATATATGTATTGAGTTTGGTGTGTACACAATAAAATATATGAAGTGGTTATTTTTGGATAGTACTATATGGTATGGGCAAGTGTAGAGAGTGACAAAAAAAAACAAGTCCTAAAAAGAGAGTGAATTTGCCAATAATGTAACGCGTGGAATATAATGTGTGGGTAGGAAACATGTTGGTTGAGTTGGTGTTGACTACATACCACTGTGTTTATTTGTATTAATTAAATTTGATTATAAATGTATTGGTTTGGTTCAATTTTTATGTAACAGTTGTGGTCTTAATGGAGAGGACCATCTTCTAGTTAATTATATTTAGAGCAATAATAATAATAATAATAATATATATATATATATATATATATATATATATAGTTAAATTTTACGTCCTCCATCTATTTTTTATTGTCATATTACGTTTTTCAAAATTTAATTTGACTAATTTTCAAAGTGAAATTAGATTACATTAATTTAATATTTTAAACAAAAAATTTAGATATTCAAAAATTATACGAAAAGTATTATAAATTGTAATTTTTTGCATATCAATATGATGAAAAAATACATCATAAAATGTTATTCAAAGTTCTTATCATTTGATTCTAAAAAAGAAAATCATAACAATTAAAAGTGGACGGCGATAGTACAAGTGAAGTCTGAAAAGAATAATGCACGTAGACTTTATTTCTGTCTAATACAAATAGAGAAGTTGTGTTTGATACTTCCTTCAACAAATAGTAGTTGATCATTTTACTAAAAGTAGTTATGCATCTTACTAAATCAAAAAAACATTAACTAAATTTTCCTATATTACCTTGTAATTAGTTTTTTTTTAAGTGTTCATGTTTATTTGTAAAAATTTCAAAAAGCTTTTTAAGGAGTGAATTAGTAAAATTATTCTTCTTATTTATAATTTCTTAATATACGTGTAAAAAGAAAAGTGATCAATTACTATGGATTAAAAGGAGTAAATTATATGGATTTATATTATACTTATAATAATTTAAAAATTAGAAATTAGAAAGATGGAGTGGGAGAAGGAAGAGGACAATTGTGTGAATAAAGAAAGAAAAAGAAAAGGGAAAGTGAATTGAATGATGTAAAGAGGGGGAACAATGAGAGATGCTTTTTTCTATTAATGCCTATTAGCTGTTTCACTGTTTTCTTTCTTTACTTTTTCCACTTAAATTTTATTAAGGCTAATTACTCCTTTTAGGGTATATAGGATACCAATAAAAAATGAAAAATATACTCATACTATAAATTAAAAAAAAGTACTAACTTTTTCAGATAAGATCTATATCACTTTTCTGTTTTATTTTGGTTTATTGTACTGTCATTAAACTCGATTTGAATTATTAATTTTATCTTTAAATTATTGATAGTCTTAAAAATAACTATTTACTTGATTATGTAAACTTAAATACATTATTGATCTTGCAATATGAGTGAAATACACGCCTAAATTATCACCAAGTTTTAGAATGTTTTCAACATTCTATTAAGAGTATTATTCTCTTATAAGAGTTTGAGATCATTTGTTATGTCATGTGACAGTTCGAAAATGTATCTAAGTTTAATTAATCAAATAAAAAAATATTTTTTAGACGATTAATAGTTCAAGAACGGAATTAATAATCTAAATCATAATAAGGAGTTTAGAACTTGACCGACATTTTTGAGCATGCTTGAGCCCAATTTCCTAGCTGGATTATGATGTCAAATCATATTCAGTTGCCTTTTTAATTATAATGATTACCATGATACCATCCATGTGAAAAAATATATATATACAGTGGAGTGCCACAAGCTTTTTTTATTTTTAATTTAATTCTTTTTGGCAAGTGTTTACCCCTTTCTCAATTTCCATTTGTCTTATAGTAACTACACTTGTTTTATTAATGTGAACTTTAATTATATGTGATGACCAAAATCCTAAAGTAGTGAGCATTGACTTCCAAATTCTCATGCTGCTCTGTCACATGCAGAAACTTTTCCCATTAGAAAAGTATTTGTTGTCTAATTTATTTATTAATCACATAAAAGTACTTAACTTTCCACATGTCCTTGCATATCATTAGGGAAAATAAGTAATAACCCAAATAAAATTTACTTAAATTCTTATAAATAGGTCCGTCTCAATAAAATTAGGAGTCTAAAGTTAAAATTTATATAAAAGAAATAATTCTCAATTGACATATATAAATTGAATAACAACAATACAGTTAATGTAATTCTATCGAAGAAGTCTGAAAAAATTAAAATATACGCCGACTTCAAAATCTAAATCTCTATGTAGAGTAGTATATATAGTAAATATTGGGGAGGGTGGTTGGTTGAGAAAAGATGACTATATAAGATTATGAAAAGATTAATGGGTAGTAGTGTTCAAAGGTTGGGACCATTTGTTCATGTTGGACAAGTGATTAACCACCAACTTTCATAAAAAATGAAGAAGCAATTGCAATTGGATATGTTATAACAAATCCATTCATTCAAAATTGTAGGGATAAAAACATTTCTCCTTCCTATTCATGATATAAAATATAAATTATAAATGTCTATTTAGCCTTTTCACACTCCTTTTAAAAAATAAAAATATTTTGATTATAGTATCTATCACAGATTGATGATATTGTCATGATAAATATAGGAAAACGCTAGTGTACTTGATGATTGAAGGACATATCGACTTACATTAAGCTAGTCAGAGGAACATTAATGCAATTGTGAATCTATTAGAAGAAAACTTAGAAATCGACTTCGTGACTCTTAGTTAAATGATACTATCATAATTTTCACTTTTTACTTTTTCTTTCACCCCAACTAAACACACGACTCAACATTTTCAAGTAGCCTAGGCTGAGCTGAGGGGAATCAACCAAACCATATAGTGTTATAAGCGAAAAGGATAGTCAGATGCATGAATTATTCTGTGTTTACACGTGATTTGAGGAAGGTTGCATCCATTTAAGAGTGTGTGATATATATAACCTACCCTACAAATATCAGTAATTGATTTTACTATCTCTATCTATATGAACTCGTAATTTATAATTCACCCGAAGATAATTTCACAACACGAACTTAAACATACGTATGTTCATAAAACCTAATTTTTAAAGACAACTCGTGTTACATAAAAGTTTTTAAAAGAATATAATTTAAACAGGAATGAACTAACAACCATATTATGAATCAACATTAAAGAAACCAATGACCAAGTCTTCAACAATTGATAAATCTAATAATAATCTTGTTTTCACATCTAAGAAGTAATAAGTAAGAACATGTGTATTTGAAGGCCTATACATATGACTCAGTCATGTCAAACGATCTTCTCTCAGTTTATCACGTGTATGTGCTACTTGCACTCTTTTAATTTAATCGGAAAAAAAAACCTTTATTTTTTTCATCTTTCCTACGATCAAATTCTTCATCATATTCAAAAAGCAGGAAGAATCTAACTACGAATGATGCTCGTTTCTTTATCTTATCTAATGGAGTATTATATTTATGATTGCACTGCATCCATCTTAATATTCACATTTCTGCAACGCTCATCTTGTGACGACATTGATGTCTTACCTTATTTTTGTAGAGCTTGCTTTTCACTTTGATCAACCTCAATTCTCTCCAATCCAAGTACCCTAGGCTGAGGGCAATCAACCAAAACACATATACTATTATAAGAGAAAAGAGTAATTTGATGGACGAATTATCCCCATTTGCGCGTGATTTGAGAAAAGGTTATCGCATTTAAGAGCGTGTGATGTTGACAACTTACTCTAACAGGAATAACAATAATTGATTTCATGATACGAACCAATAACCTATATATCAAATAAAAATAACTTTATTAATGACTCAGTGCTTCAAAATTTATTTCAATAGTGCAACAAGCTAAGTGTCCATAATTAAAATTTCAAGTGTCATATTAAAACAATTGAATATAATATAATGAGTAGGTGTATAAACCATAAGTCCATAAATCCTTAATAATTTTATGTGGCGGGAATTGCTGGTAATTAATTAATTAATTAATCATGTAGCACGAAATCTTGCTGTTTGATTTTTAATGGGGGGAAAAGAAATTAAAACTGGCCAGTCCCCTATATGTTATAGGAGTTGGTTGAAATTTGTACACTATGATATATAAATAAATAAATGCAAATGGCCTAATGAACTTCAAGTAAAGTGGCCCAAGTTAATAATTATGCCAAATACACTGAAGTTACCACTACAACAATAACAAAAAATTTCATCCTAATTTCACAGGTTAGGTCTGAAAAGAATAATATATACGCAAGTTTTACAATATTAGCCTACTCTTACTCATGTGAAAATAAAAATAATATCTTTAATACACACTCGACTCAAATAAAAAAAATAAGTCAATGCAATTTTGAACACATAAATAAATGTAGGGAGATCTTAAAGGGAATAGGTTTGTTAGTTTTATTGAGGTTAATTAGGACAAAAGTTAAGTACTGTCACGATTAATTACATTCTCATTTGATTACTATTTTAATTTACTTGAGTTTTACTTTTGTGGACTAATAGAATACAACTTTTTTACTCCCTTAAGTTAAGATGGTAGAAATCTCACGTCTAGGATTAGAGAAATTAAGGATTGTATTGATAAAAATAATGTTGAGTTACAAGCTCCTTATATAGGAGAGAATTGTAGAGTCCTAAGTTAACTATACTTAGAGTCCTACTACAATACATATAATAATAATAATAATAATAATAATAATAATAATAATAATAATGCAATTATAAATAATCTAATCCTAATCGTAATATAATCTTAATCATAATATAATTCTAGTCGTAATATAATCATAATTAATATAAGTAGTTTAATCCTAGTGCGACTCTAATTCTACAGCAATGTTGTAAACTCATCAGTCAGCTTCGTTGGATTTGTTCCTTTGACATGTTCCAATCGTCAGCTTCCTTCTTCATTAACACTTGCTCCAGACACGTCAGTCAGCTTCGTTGGACCTGTTCCTTTGACATGTTCCAATCGTCAGCTTCCCTCTTCTTCAACAAAGATGACCTACACAATATATAACTATTTAATTATCGTACTTTGATAACTAAAATTGCAGAAAATAACTTGCTATGTAATACTAAAAGTACCAAAAATCTTTATATTATCAGTGCGTATAAGTTAAATTTTTTAAAATTCTATCTCAAGTATATTATAGAGAGGGCCTCTTGTTAAAAATGAAATGCCATAGATTGAGATTAAATAAGACTAGAGATTGAATAAAGTGGAAAACATATCACATAAAATTTGGGAGTAATTTGACAATTTACTCGATTGGAACAAGTGCGATTTGACTTGATACCTAATTAGGAATAATAGTGTGATTAGGGCCTGTTTGAATTGACTTTTGGATAATGACTTATAAGTCAAAAGTCATAAGTTAAGATTTTTAACTTATGACTTTTGGTTTATTTTTATTATTTTGGCTTTAAAATAAGTGCTTATAAGCACTTTTTAACTTTATCCAAATATTTCAAC
Source organism: Solanum raphanifolium (assembly GCA_036250405.1). Classification (NCBI taxonomy): domain Eukaryota; kingdom Viridiplantae; phylum Streptophyta; class Magnoliopsida; order Solanales; family Solanaceae; genus Solanum; species Solanum raphanifolium. Next base: position 45,829 of record JAJOOE010007299.1, on the reverse strand, counting down.
TGTGTTAAGGACCTGGTCCTATCATAATTAGTGGACGCATATATTCCAATAAAATTCTTAAAGGGAATAGGTCTGTTAGTTTTATTGAGGTTAATTAGGACAAAAGTTAAGTACTATCACGATTAATTACATTCTCATTTGACAACTATTTTAATTTACTTGAGTTTAACTTTTGTGGACTAATAGTATACAATTTTTTTACTCCCTTAAGTTAAGATGGCCTACACAATATATAACTATTTAATTATCGTACTTTGATTGCAAAAATTGCAGAAAATAACTTGCTACGTATTACTAAATGTACCAAAAATCTTTATAGAGAGGGCCTCTTGTTAAAAATGAAATGTCATAGGTTGAGATTAAATAAGACTAGAGATTGAATAAAGTGGAAAACATATCACATAAAATTTGGGAGTAATTTGACAATTTACTCGATTGGAACAAGTGCTATTTGACTTTATACATAATTAGGAATATAGTGTGATTAAAATAACTTTAAACATACTTATGAATCATTGCATCACTTTGTAGTCTTGTGAACAATTATTATCAATCAATTGTACTCTGAAAGCTTTTCCTCTTTGGATTTTCTTTTGGCACATTATGCTGAAACTTATTTTTTTTCGTTTTAAAATACGTGTCAGTTTAACAAAAAATATATTTATTAAAAAATAACAAATATAACATGTAGTACTTTCTCCGTCCATCATTAATAATACTTGTCCAATTTGAAAAAGTAAAAAATAATTACCCTCTTATGTCTATTTTACCCTTGTTGTTAAATACTACTCCATTCAGTATCTAATACATTTTTTAAAGCATTAAATTTAGTACATTCAAAAGGTACTATAGTAATATTATTTTATTATTTATTATTTCTTAAGGTGTGTGTCAAATTAATAGTGGATAACTATTGTTGGATATAGAGAGCATATTAAATTACCCATATTTTGGTAAATATCTCTTGAAATTGAACGTCAAGTATAAGGGTATAGTTAAAATAATAATATTTGGCATGAATTTCTAAGGTTATACTTATTTTAATTAAATTTTTTTTTTGATTAAGATAACACTTATTTTAAGACGAAGAAAGTATTACTTACTTACTTAATTTGTCTTTTTTTCTATTTTACCTTCCAATTATGTATACATATTTTCTGTTGAAGCAATATCACGTAACACCTCATAAATCAGCCCCCAACAAACACATATAATTTTTTTTTATCGACTTGTATAAACATTTGGGCGAATAATTTCTCTTGGGAGATGACGTCATGAATTACTGGGATCATAATGTCAGAAATGGACCATTTTTATTCTTAAAAAATGAAAAGCATCTAATTATTTCAACAAAAAAAAATAATGTTAGAAAATTTTGGACAATATATACCATAAATTTCCCTCCAAAATAAATTTCTAAATTAATAGAAAAACCTAACTTTCCATAAATGAACATGACAAAATTAATTGGGACATAAGTTGTACGTGCCGTCGTATTTCAGGAACAACAAGGTCTGCAAGTTGCTCTTACAAAACTCCATTAAATTATACTCTATATGTCTATTTATACAATAATATTCACAACTACTCATACAAATACAAATTATTTTCTCTACCAAAATAATAAATGGCCTTGTAGTTCTATTATATATATCCTAAAATATAATATTTTTTTTCCAAGGGAGAAATAAAACATACAAAGAAAAGGTTATATTAACCAATAAAACTAATGTAGTATAAGACTCTAAAAAATGGATTTAAACATGTGCTTTTCTGTTATAAATTCAAGCCTTGAAAATGAAAAATATCGTGAATGAAAATGCTTCTCAATCTTTACGTGGGCCAATGTAAATTAATATAGGGTGAAAAACGAAAAAAAGAAAAAGTGAGGGTGGTTTTATCATCAAATCAACCAAAAATTGTGTGCAATTATTTCTGAATGTTAATCATTCTACTTTTTGTTTCAAGTTAGCATAATGTTAATCATTCTGCCTCCCCATCACAAATTCTAATCACTGCGTCTTTTCTCCTTTTGCAAATTTTCGGTGCAAAGCTAGAAATAATATTTACAAAAAAAAGTATATATATATAAAAAATAGTTTCTTATTTTTCTAAGACATCAAATTATTTTGAAATAAATTGAACTTACCAAAACACTAATGTTTGGGACCAGAAGGAGTAGTTATTGTGGAAAGTTATATTTTCTAATGAAGTAGGCAACCAACTCACTGTTTGTATTTATACAATACAAGAATTTCATTCATCGACAGCCGTAACAATATTTGAACAAGTGTTTATAATCACATGAAAATAGTTACGAAATTTATCGGAAATCCTATTTATCGCTAGAACATCCTAGCTAAATGAATTTTCTTAAAATCCGTTGTTACTTCGTAGCTAAATGAGGTTAGTATGAATTTTTTGTTGTTTAGCTAAGAAATTTTACATCCATTCTTAAGCCAGCTAGACATAGACATTATACATATAACAATGTGGCCAAGTTTGCACCTATTTTTCTTATGAACATTCATTGCTCTTGCTTCACATACAATTTTTGAAGCAAATACTTCATTTCTTTTTATATGATTCTGAACCCCACCTCCAATTTTTGTTAATGCATAATGCTTAACAGCAATTAGATGTTCTTGCATTACATTGTTGAAGTCAACTAAACTCACTTATAATTTTGATACACTATCTCTTCTGGTAAGTGGTTTTAGGTTTAGTGGAGTGATGTGTAAAGAAATGGAGGTTGAACCTAATCTTCATCTCATTAACCACAACGTGGGAAATTTAATTTGGAATTTGGGGTCAACATCATGTGAGATGAGTTCTGCCTGCTCTGATATCATGTTAAGAAATGAATCTTGAACCTAACTCATGAGCGCAAGACTATATCATCCGTCTCATTAACTAATATCTATGTAGAACTTCTTTCCTTCTTCGACATGTTGTCCCACAACTTTGCACTTGATATAATGTATTCTAGCAAAGAAAAAAAATACTCAAAAATAACGCCATATTGAAATTAAAAAATTGAGTTTGGAAAATGTTTAATGTACTCCAATAATCAGCCCAAATATTGTCTTCACTTTTCTGGTACAAGGAAATCTTCAGCATATGGGAACATGCGCTGTGCAGCCCAGTCTTTTAACTTGTTTTTTTGTCCAATATTTCAACAACGGTGCTACAACGGCATTGGACCCCAATACGGTGATACTTCATATTCCTTGTCGTTTTCCTAGTCACTAATTGAAAGTTTTAACTTCATATTCCTTATTTCAACTAACAATTAAACATCAATTCTGATCTAGTAGTTAGTACTCAATAATTTAATCAAAACACCATCCGATTTGTTAATATTTATATCTTCTTTGTTTTTTTGGTTTGCTAATGTTATTAACCTTGAAAATAAGTGGTGTTAAAGCTTTTGACCTGCTTGCTCCATGGGCAAACCTTCAAGCTCAAAATCGACTTAAAAACATGAAACTTTGCCCATGAGCAAACAGGTTCTAAACTTCGAACTCACCGATCTCTAATGCATTCTTGTAAATCATCCATATAAAACTTTATAAATCAAGCACCTTTTTCTGCTTTCACTTTTCACACACTCTACATCAAGCACTTTTTCTGCCTGGCCCAATACTTCAACCGTTCAAACAAACAGTTCTACATGTTTTATGGCCCAAATCGTACTCAGCCTCGGCCCATCGCTCAGACTAGAGTACAATACTGTCCACACCAAATGAAAGGAATATTTTAAGTCTCAACTCTGCAACGGCAAATTTGAACTCTCAATGATGAAGCACTTCAAACAATTTATGACGAAATAGCTTTAAGATACAGAAGCAAGCTTTTATGTCCAGACGATACTAGAAAGGTAGCAATATCAGAGTAAAGGAAATACCATAGTGAGTACAAGAATCCAATCACAACACATATAGTTGAATAGCAGTTATCTAGAACAACTGCAACTGCAAGAGAAAGTAAACAAGTTTCGGTTCTTCTACTTAATACATATTTTTTAGAAACTCTGAAAACATACACCAATACCATCTGCAGCTACTTAGGGCCAATGTCCTTGATACCACAAATCTGCTCCTCTCCCATGGCAGACATCACTGACAGAACCAGGTCCTTCCCCTCGGCAAAACCATCTTTGACCTGTGCTCATCATTTAGAAAAACAGTGTTAAGAGTATTATGGTACAAATGTTAATCTTGCATTGAAGGAATTCGACGCTTTCTGATCGTGCAATAAAAAACTAATGCCTTGTGGAATCTAAATCTAGAGTTAAGTTCAAATGGCTCTAAGCAGTAAATGTTACTCCTTCCATTAATATGATGGCTTGTGTTCAAGTATTACTCACTTCAAAATTTTTGTATTCCCGAACATAAAATAGGTAGCAAAGTAACATTGATGTCCAAAACAGATACTGTACTGATGCTTACCTGAGCCAGAAGAGTATCATCAGTTGGGAGCCTCAAGTCATCCTTGGTGTTACCATTTTCAGTCAACAGACTCACCTGAAACAATATTATAAGTGAGATAGGATAGCCAACAACAAGGAGATTCAAAATCCAAATGACAAATGGAGAAAAAGTGATAGCAAAATACATACAAAGCCATCCTCAGAGATATCAATAAGCTGATAATCAGTCCTATTCACATGAGGAACCTGTAAAGAAAACAAAAACATATTAGTTAGCAATAATTTAGTACTAAATGAGTATAGCAAAGCAGCAAGGGAAATGATATATACAGAGCCAGTTACTTACATCACAATTGTGAGAAGAAGGAACAATATCCTCAAGCTTCTTTCCAGTGAAAATGTCAATTGCCACAAAGTGACATTTAGCATGACCGTGCTTGCCTGTCTTGGAAGTCGAAACTTCAACCACCTTCAACAACAAACCAGACCTATCAGTACTTGTAACTATAAATCAATCAGGGAACATACAACATAACTAACAATAGGAAAAAAAAATAAAGAAGGAGGCCTATCAAACCTTGACCCCAAAGTTCAACACTAGATTGGATCTCCAAAACTTACATTACTGGAACTTTTGCTGTCACAGGGAACTTTTTATTTTGACAATGGAGAATCCCCCAGGACTAATGGTGCACATTTTGAAACATTTCAAACTCAGGGATAATAGCACATATATTAGAGTCAAATATATACATCTTTTTTTCATTCTTCTTCCATGTGTGTATAGGGATGACACTAGAATCTAGACTCAGCAAGTTCAGACTGAGTGCTATGTTATTATATATACAACTGCTATAGGAATTAGTTTGTATCAAAATCAACGAGTTCCATTGAAACCACAGACCCTTCCCAAATCAGCTTTTGTTAATACATATTGCACTCAGTGTCGTAGCTACATGGATTCAAGGGTGAATCCTTCGAAAAATTATATTGTGTACAATGGCGGAGCCAGAACTTTGACGAAGGGGTGTCAAAATATAAAGAAGTAAAATCGTGTAGAAGTCAAGGAGTGTCAGTATGTAATATATATACATAAAAAAAATATTTTTACTCTAGCTACACAGTGTAATTTTCCGACGAGGGGACACCCTGACCTTCATGTGGCTCCGCCACTGATTGTGTATATAGGTCAAAAATAACTTTGCAGAGACATATACTAAAGTTTAAAACACTGTTAACAAATTTTTTAGCTTCGCCACTGAAATTTGCACTATATCAACTTGTCTTTACCACATGAATGAATTCTCCGGGAGTACATGTGTCTGGTAGGTGTTGTTTCAATCAATAAAAGGAAAACAAAAAGAAATCATGGCGATCAAATATTCATCCACAAAGAAACCCTAAATACTGAGCATGTCAACAAATTCTCAGTATAACAAAATCTAAGATAACAAATATCAATAATCAAACAACTGAACAGCGATTGAAACATGGAGAAGAGATTGACCTTGCAAGGACGATTTTTGATGACGATGTGACCACTCTTACGAATAGTACCAGCTTGTTGAGGGTACGTCTTTGAAGCTCCGGCATCGGCCTTGGATTCGAAGTGGTGCTCTTCGTCCGACATCGTTTTGATCTTTGACGGTTCGCCGGTGGAGAGGAATAAGGAGAAGGAGAAATTTGGGACTACTGGGACTGGCTTGCCTATTTCTTTTCGTGTATATATGATATAATAAAATGATGCGTTCAAGTGACGCAGTCGTATTAACGCTCAAATTTTGGAATTTTAATTTTCATCCTTATCCACTTTTTCACCGTCCCACGCGTGCTCACCCCAAGTCCCTTTTTTTTTAATAATAAAATAATATTGTACATATAATAAAATCTCTCTAAATTAATATTATTGAAATTATTATTATTTTTCTATAGATTAATATTTATTAATTTCAAGAGTGTTTTCAGGACTCAATGAAGATTAATTTTGATCACATCATTCGGGAGATGAAGTCTCAAGGAATTTAAATGAACCTTTTGTGAAAAATTATATTCATGAATTTGATGTTATGATTAATAATCTCGGTTACACAACAAAATGGATGTTAATAGCATGTAAGATTACTTGGGTAAAAATGATACGTGTTCAGATGTCCAGAGCTTTGAAGAAATTGTGGATACCATCGAGAAAACAATGTTGATGATGAAGTTGAAGCTGATGCAATACGTTTGAAACAAGTTTCGCAAAAGGAAGCGCTTATCACGTTTATAACTCTTCACAATTTTTTTAAGCAGTTCAAGAAGACAATACCAGAACTTTTGAATGAAATAAAAAAAAGTTAGAGATAACTTCAACTAGATTTAAATTTACAAAAAAAACATTAGAATTATATTTCACTAAATTATCTTAGATATTTTAGAGGATTATTAATTTGTGATATTAATGAGACTATATATTTATATAGGGATCTTCCGAGAATATATTATCTTATTATCTTATCAAAATAGGTGAATTTTTTTCATATCGATGACCCGAAATTGATCCCCTCATTGCCATAGATTTGAAGGCTATATTATATAGTGCTCACCATTCACCACAGAGCGTTCACCCAAAGTGTAGAGAGTGTAGCTGAGGTTGTAGCAGCAACGCTATTGGTTATCCTAGAGTTTCCAAAAGAACAAAAAATGGATATATGACAAATATTTGGGTCTTGCAACAAACAATTTTCTACTTCTATTTCTTTTCTTTTTTTAACTTCTTTCCAACTGGCCAAACACCTTGATTTGTTCATTATTGTTTTCTTTAAAATAAGTGTTTTTGACCTCGCAAAACTAATGTCAAACCGGCCATAAGTGTACGAACAAATAACAATGATGTTCAAGTTAGAGCGCAAGTAGCTAATTAGTGTACAAAGCTAGACACGCTCTTATCTAAACCTTTTCAATAAGATTTCTTGAATGATTTCAACCATAAACCATAAAGTCCTTATCTTTTTGGTGCTTTGATCAAGAATTCTAGATGACAATATCATTGAGCAATAGTTCACCTTTCTCTATCAAGAAAACCAAGATTTAAAATTTTCATTCACACTTTTTGAGCAAGATCAATTTATGCCAATGGCAAAACAATTGTGTTCAATAATAATCTTAGTACCCCTCAACTAATGATCTAATATGTTGGATGTAAACAAAAGATCACAATGCACAAACAATTAATGAGAGGGCTAAAATGCCTTAGTAAATATATGAACATGCACATTGCTTTCTCTATAAAATGAATATACCAGTGAATTAAGGACCATTATTCTCTTTTGAAATATTTACTTTTTTGCTCTTTGTGGAAGCCTCAAAACTCTTCAACTTTAACAGCATCAAGAGGCATTTCATATGCAACTTTTGACCTTGATTTCTTCACTCCAGCATTGAACCACACCTTATCAGACTTGTAGCTCTCAACGTTGATACTCGTGACTTTGACCCATACCAACACCTTGGTCTTCATTCCATCTACTCCAGTGAGCTTTCCCCTTGACAGAGTTCCCTTAACGCGAGTAGCATATCTCATAACAGATGAATCCTTGAAGCAGACCTCACAGGCTGATGGTAGGTAGACAATGAGCTTTGCATTTGACTCATCGAATTCATAGCATGTTATGTTTTGGGGAAAAAGACCAGAAGGCAGGTTGTATTCTCGTAGGAGATCCGGCAAAGATTTTGTTGGTTTGCCTAGCACATTACAGAATTATTTGCATCAGATTAGGGAGCTATAGGTAGCGGAGAAATTGAACAAAAAATGTGTATGAACTTAGTTTGCATACTTGAGATACAATCATAAATTCCAAGGGACAACTGTTGGGAGCGCCTAGTACCCATATTCCACTTCCTTTAATGACAATGCTATCATTAGGGATGTGCATTATACAAAAACAACATGTCCAGTGTAATCCCATTAGTGTGGTCTGGGGAGGGTCGGATGTATGCAAACCTTACCCCATTTTATGGAGTAGAGAGGCTGTTTCAAGTAGATCGTATGTGAATTATGTAACCCAAAACCTGTACAGGTCTCAGACCCCTTTAGGATTCAGCTAGAAGTTATAATGTGGCACAGATGTTAGCTGGAGTAGAAAACAGCAATATGCTGCAACAATTTCATGACGGCTATTTCCATGTTATGAATCAACATGTTGACGCTACACCCACGCTAGAAAACAACAATATGCCGCAACAATCTCAGACCAGATTGTTCTACGCATTGATGATTTGACATGACATTGTTTTTTTTTTTTTGAGGAATGGAGCGAAAAGAGCAACAGTAGTGACTATTTATTTCTAAATATGCAGAGGCAAATAGAAGTGGTCACTAGACTTTCCTGCTTACTCCTACCAGAGAAAAGAAGTTGTTTTCTTTCAGATTCATTCATTCTCATGATAGCCGAAGACTTGAATGTGATACTTGAGTTGAGAAAAACTATATGAACACATTAAATTATAGGCAGACAGAAAATGCAGAGTTGATTGAAGTAAATGCTTACCTTTTAACTTGTTGAAAATCCATTTTGCCTTTTCTTCAACAGTGTTCGACAGATTCTGAAACATGTGAAATCAAGCAGAGTGATGAAGTGGAAACTTACAAGTTTATATACATATATGTAATTAGAACAAACTGAATTGTCAAAAACTCTCAATTAACAGATCAAGGTTTTCGATATTTGAACCGACTTAGACTTTTATGTGATCAAACAGACACCAATAGTATCAAATCTTAAAAGGAAGGAGGCTATTATTCTCGCCTAGATCCCATCTCTAGATCAAAACTGGAACTGACTTCCACAATCTACAACCATAGCACTAATCTCTTCTCCCTGTCCTTTCACAGAGTGCCCAGAATTTTTACATATGCAATAATACAAATCACAAATGTGCAGTGACCACAATTTCTTAATTCCAAATTTCAAATCAAAAGAAATTGCAAATCGTACAGTGGCATTGCAGAATTGACAGAACCATAAATGCGCAGAGAAGAAGAAAACAAAATTGTTGAGAAAAGAAAGAGGAAGAAGCATACGGATAGGTCATTAGAGATATTGGAGATCTCTTGTTTGGCTTTCTTCGAAACCCAGAAGGTACTTGATTTCAAGCTCACTACTGTTGTCAGTGCTTTCTCCATTCCAATTCTCTAACAACACTCAGAGCTGACAAGGAAGAAGAAAATGCTGTATATATATATCTGTTTCTCTTTCTTTCTGTGGATGTGAATTTGGGTTGCTTGTTTATGTATCACTGCTGTCATGTTCACACAACTCATCTTTTATCACCACTTATCACTCACCACTACCAAAAATAACGGCGCTACAATGAGAAAAAAGAACGCTTCTAATGTGAGGCTACATTAAAAAAAATATTTGAAATTTAAAATTTAAAAGTTTGAAAAAAAAAGTTGAAAAATGATTTTTGAAAATTAGGCTTGTGTTTAGATGTCAATATATTTGTAAAATTGAATTCTCAATTGTTGTCAAGTGTTATCAACAACTAAACGCGTTGAGTTAGATGGAAAATTACGTTAATACAACTTTCCTTCCTAGTTAATTTACTTGTACTTGTGTGACCAACTTTGAAAGACTGGTTTGTACCATATGGAAAATGAACAATTAAAACAAGATGGTGTTGTAATTTGGCTCTTACCATCAAAGTTTGTGATAAAGTGATAAATATTACTCTTTCGTTAATTAAAAATATGGAATTCGAGTCAATAAATTCAGCATTGTTTCTAAATTATTATTTTTTTGGGGTAGGTGCATGAATTGTGTTCTTATCATTATTTAGGTGGCAAATAGAAATCATGTGATTTTGCCTTAAATCCAATTAGGCAATCATGTGGAGTGTTTAGCATCTATTTGAAATTCATGTGATGGTGGATGCCCACTCAAATAATTTAAAATCATCTCTATTTCTTTGCTTTCAAGGCCATGTTAGTAGTATGCCCATCATTATGATTGATTTTGGAAAAAACATTTTAAGGAAATGATTTTATGTTTAGATTAGAATTTACATTGTACATTATCAAAGTTTCTCTATTGAAAAGTTAGAAGAGTTAATAGGGAAAAATGAGAGATCTTAGTAGTTCCTCAAAACACAGGAGCAACCTTAAGCAGAAAGCAACATGATATTTGCTCAAGACATAAACAAGTGTATTATTACAAGTACTAGACCACAGATAGACATAGGAGTTACCATTACACAAACCAAGTATGTCTTTAGACTAGAAAATATATATATCCATCACTGTAATTGCAAAGAAGATGTGCAGCATGACAGAAAGCTGTAACTTGATTTAAGGTAAGAGGAGGTGAAACACAACAGAGATAGCAAATCTCATCGAAATTCTTTCTCCTTTTCGGAATGTGTTCCTTCAAACATATCTCACCTTCAGACTCTGGGAAATGGACTTATGCCTTCACTTTTTCTTGCTTCATAAGTTGTATAAATTCTCCGAATACTGCCCACATAAACGAAAGGATACAATGAGATTTTTTGCATAATTATGGCTTTATTCAGGCAGCTGCTCTCAGATGCAAGCAAATTAATCAAAATATAGTTGTTGTTCAGAAATTTTCTTTTGTAGAATTGATTGGCCATGTGACATCATTATTCTCAAGATTGTACTTATCGTTTACACAAATAGTAGACAGCAATAGTAGAAATTTACAGCTAAAGACAAATTGGCCGAGGTTTGTTGTATACAAGGACAAGGAGGATCGAGTTAGGATAAGTTTACCAGGATCTGAATCATGAGGCCCTGGAGATGCTTCGGGGTGGTATTGAAGTGACATCAGCTTCATTTTAGAGGAGGCAAGACCAGCACAACTTCCATCATTTAAATTTACATGAGTCACCTCTACACCATCTGGGAGAGACTCAGGGTCAACAGCATAGTTGTGATTCTGCATATGGAAAATTATAAAATGTTCAAAAATATCATTTATAAGTGAACACACAAGCTACTCATTTGAAGTACAAACAACTCTATTTAGTAGGCGCTTGGACATGCAATTTGCAGTTTTCACTTGAAATCAGTGTTTGTACGACATTTGAACAAAATTCAACTTCAACTTGAATTTTGATTTGGGGTCTGGGGAGGAGGTGTGTACGCAAACCTTAACCCCACCTACCTTGTGAAGGCAGAGAGGTTGTTTCAGAGAGCGAGACTCTAGGCTCAAGTAAAACAATTCAAAACAGGTTCGAAAAGGAAATACAGTAGTGCATATAATCACAAGCATTTATCCATTATAGGAGCATGAAAATATGTGATTTGCTAATGCGGTTTCTTAGGATATTCTGATACTTGTTTCTGAAATATGGTTTGCTTATTTGGTAAGATTGTAAGAATTGGGGAAGTTATGATAGTCTTCACAAATTGTAGATTTTCATGTTTATGAGAAAAAGTAAAACTTTTGAGATCCAAATTGCCTGTCCAAAAACAAAATTTCAACTTGAAATCATCTTATGGCCAAACAGGTCCTAAAACTAAGAAATGAGACTCATTATTATGCACCGACCGTAATACTTAAAAGGGAAGTAAACATTGATTAACTGAGGTGCAATTGTACAGATATTTGGAAATCAACATGACAACGATCAAGCTAAAGTTCTCTATTGCACATACCTGGGCACTGATCTCAACACATCCATTTCGAAGGTTTCGAACTGGATGGTTTCCTCCGTGGTGACCAAATTTCATTTTGAATGTCTTACCCCCCAATGCTTGACCAAGCAACTGGTGACCCATACATATACCAAAAACAGGAACTTTTCCAATAAGTTCTTTTACCGCTTCAACTGCATAAGGAACTGCAGAGGGATCTCCTGGCCCATTGCTGAAAAGAACCCCATCAGGTTTCATCTTTAGGGTTTCAGATGCTGGCCATGTTGAAGGAACAACAGTGATTTTACAGCCATAGGATGCTAAGCGCCGAAGTATATTATGCTTGATTCCAAAATCATATGCAACAACCTTCATCCAACGGAAAGGGAAAAAAGTAATTAGTTTTCTAACTGAAACAATGTTCTTTGAGGAATCTAAAAACTCTAACAATACTGACATTGAAAGTTTCTTTATTTCTTCCATTATCATTGAACTCCCAATCTGAGCCTGTTCTATCAATCCATTGGTAAGGAGATTTGCATGAAACGCCACTGATTAGATCCACACCTACACAACGTAATACATTAATAATAGAACTCTTAAATTTTCCCAGAAATTCCAAATATTTAGCGTCATTTGGAATTTATGAAGATGGAGTTTTGTTTGATTATACTTTTTGCAAAGGAGAGAAGATAGCACATTATTTGGAATTTATGAAGATGGAGTTGGAAAACAGGTTTGGAATACTTCTCAAAGTTTGGAATCCAACTCCAACTTGGATTTGAAAATTTTATAAACAAGCACTGAGTTTGAAATAGAGCAAAAAATTATTCCGAAAAAAGTAAATAATTCTCATGGTCAAACGGCCAGTAACTTACCCACAATGTCCCATGTACGGGACATTTCAAGAAGTTCTTCGTCACTTTTTGAATTTTCTGTGCTCAAGACTCCTATGAGGCTTCCGTCTTCTCTTAATCTTCGTGTAATTGCTCGTGTGTCAACATCATCTGTTGCATGGTAAAGTGGTTAATATATCAGAGAATTTGAATTCCACAGTTTGAAATCGAAATGACAAGTGGCCTTGTATAGGACACACATAGGACTTACATATACCCATGATGTTCCTTTCAGCCAAATAGTCACCAAGTGTCTCTGTGCATCTCCAATTTGAGGTGCTGAGAAAAATATACAACAGGTTAATCCAGGGGTGTAAATGAGCAGGTTAGGCTGAATTTGGGCGGATCAAAATGGTTGAGTTACTAAATGGGTGGGTTGTTGACTTGCCCAAAAGAAAGAAGGTCAAGACCCAACTCGCCCAATTCTTACTAAGTTTTAATTTCTTTTGTTTTCTCTTTTGTAAACTTTTAGTACCTAATAAAACTATATTTCTTCTTTATCAGCCCAGTCTTTTGATTGGCTGAAAGAGCTAAGTTAATAAATGGGGTCATGGTTAATTTTCCCACCCCTAGGTTAAACTATACACACCATACTGTTTGAAGACTGATCTGAAAAGCAGGGCACAGCGACCAAACCTGATACTTAAACTTCTAATGACTAATCCTGCAAGAAAGCACTGCATCGATTCTTCATCGTCTGCCCAGATAAATTTTCAAAACAGTCAAAGATTATTCAAACAAAAATAACAATTAGTCATGAAACAAAAATACTAAACGCACCCAAATTGATCCCAGTATTCCCGATGTGAGGGTTAGTCATTAAGACAAACTGGCCTGCATAACTAGGATCTGTAATTATCTCCTGGTACCTGTAATATCAGGAAATAGAAATATCTCATAAAAAAGACACTCAAGAGAATCTGAAAAGGAAAAAAAACAGTGGCAAGTAGAAAGAGATGAAAGCAGAGAGGAAATAAATTCATTTTTTCCTGCATTCTCTGAATAACTCTATGAGATATATCAAGCATCCAAATTATAGGTAGCGGAGATAATATATGCTTGGGATTTACAATGTCAACTTTCCGTCCTTTCTACATTATTTCCCTTTTCACAGGCATTTAGAGACTTCTTTCATTTTCCAAAACGACTCAACTTTGTGGTGTAAGATTCAAAATTTAGATTCCTCTAAATTTAGCAAATATATCCTTAAAAAGAATTTCTCCAAAGAGACAGGAGGTAGATCAGATATTCAATACAAGGTTGGAGTGGCCTCCATGGTGGTCAAGATAAGGGAGGTGAGGTTGAGACAATTCGAGCATGAGAAGTGGAGGAGCGCAGATGTCCCAGCTCAAAGTTCCACTAGAATTTGGTCTGTACGGAGGCTACACAGATCGAAGGGAAAGAAATGATCTTCAACAGCAAGCAAGAAATACAGTTACGGAATAATTTATTTATTGAGCTGAAGTGATTGTCAATGATCTTATAAAAATAGATTTAATGGAATCACAGCTTAAGCAAATTTCAAAATGTGTGCGGAATGATTCTTCACAAGCCTATAGTAGTTCTATACTAGTTCATTATGAATACTCTGACTGCCACCTAAATTGGACAAGACCGAAAGCTAAGATAATTTAGTACTTAACTTATCCTTTAAGAAGATATATAGTCATTAAATTAGCAAGCAAACGAAACTGTGTTATACCCAGTTAAAGAGGTATTAAAAACCACTTCTCCAACTTGGGTTCCACGAGCACCAAATGATTTTGCCTTCCAAATTGAACCATCCTCAAGAACAAGTCTAGCATCTGCTACCTTCCAAGGTCTTTCAACCAGACCTGCAGCTCATCCAGGAAAATATATAATCATTTAGAGTTCTAATAGACGCTATTAATTTCAAATAAATCTAAAATAAGGAGAATAAAAGGTCCTTGAGCTCATATTATTTGTGTATGACCTGACAACTACCGGTATCTATAAGCAAAAGAAGTCAAAAAGGAAAAGAAAGTCATTTTTTCCAGTCAACCTCCTAGGATTTATTCTTATACTGATTGAACTGCACTATATTCTATTATATATACTTCAGCAAAGTTTTGTCACTTTGGTTGCAGGAAGCCCATATTGATGAAGAATCTAATTTTAAAAATCTAATTTCGGGTGATTTTGGACCAATGATGCTGACTTTTCAAAAACATTGAGTTTTTTTATGTTAACTACTAGGAGTATTATACTATAGGGGATGAACTGGTCCAACCAAACACTACACTTACATAGTTGAGATGTGAGCAGAAATAACAAATAATGGACAATAATCCAACAACCTAAAGAGGAAGGGAGAAAAAACGCTGAACAAAGCATAGCACTTTTTAATAGCTAAGAAAACAACAAGAAAATGCAAATGAATTCAGGGACACAAAGATGGAAAAGAAAGACCAACCAGAAGATGCACCATCCAACAAGATGTTCTTCGAAGAGCATTTAACAGTGAAAACTCTGGAATGTGCAAAGTTTTTCGAAAAAAGGGCACTGGTCATTGTGGCAGTGGACACAACACTGTGAGTCCTCGCAGCACAATCCATAACTTAGCTTCTGTAACTAAACAACTCTTCTTTCTCCCTCAATTATGATGAAACTCAGCCCTGGTGATAATTTGGGCTTTATTCGGGTTGGACCTATTCATCAAACAATACATACATTATGTATACACATAAACATAGCCGGAACCAGAATTTTTAGTTTATGAATTCTGAATCGCAATTTACTTCATTACTACGTACTCAATAGATTATTATTAACTGAAATTTTTAAAACAAATATATATAATCATTCATAGCTTACTAAACTTACTTCAAAAAAAAATCTTCAAAAGACAAAAAAAAAAATGGATTCACTACAAATCGTTTTCAGATTATTATTACAAATTAGTACAACTTAACAATTTCATGCAAATCAACAGGAACATTACTATCAGATAATTAAAAAACCATTGATTAACATAAAGGAAAGTATAACTTACAATTCCGCCCAGAAAATCCGGCAAATGGAACTTTTTCGGCGACAGGTGAAGGTTTGGGGAAGAAAACTTTTGAAGGACAGAAAGGGCTCAATTTCGGCCCATTACATAAAAATTGGGTTGGGCCGAGGTCCTATTCTCAACTGGGTTTTCAAAATATTTCCTTTTTTTATTAGTAATAAGTAATAACATATACTAAGCACATTATATTTATAAAATAATTACACTTTTTGAAAAAAACTAATCTAACGTGATAAATAACTATATATGTTATAACCAGTAGAAAATTTCTCGGATTGACCTGGCATTATTTTCCATTATATATATTTTCTATTGAATTTCTTCCCTTCTAAGCTTGATCCTCCCTCTGTCCTCCGCCATGTCCTGTCCCATATGGTATTGTAAATGAGGACTTTCGGTTTGATGAAATATTTTATGATGAAAAGGAAATAAAAAAAAATAATATAAAATTAATTTTCAAAAACCTTCGCCACTAAATATCAAAATAATTTGGTTTCAAATAGATTTATTAAGTCTATATTTCTGAGATTCATTTTGTATCATACGAAAATGATAAAGGTAAGTCATATAGATAATGAGTTTTAAAGCTACAAAATTCTATAATCTGAATTTTAATTTATAAATGATGACAATGTTATAAATAATTCTACAATATTAAGTCGTCTTTTACTTAGTATACCAAAATAATTTTCTTTATTTTCAAAAATACATATTCAAGTGTTACATATTAATTTCTACATATAAGTTAAGCACTGTTATAGAAGGATTTGCATTAGGCCCGTTTGGATATAAATTCAAATTCGGTGATTTGAAGTTGAATTTTTATTTGAATATGCAATTTTAATTTTATAAGTTTTTTTTTCCTCATAAAACATAACAATTTGTGAAAATTATTAATTCCAACTCTATACCATTTTACTAATAATCATATTTCTCCATATTTCATTAATTTATAAATAAATATTTGTGATTACATGTTATTACAAAGATTAAAATATTCATAATTTTACAAAGATCAACAAGTAAATAATAGTAGTAACTATTTATTCTTTAATAAAATTCTTAGTACACACAATCTCTTCACGTTGAGTATACTTCTTTTTTTTTGCAAAATATAAAGTTATGAGTCAATTTTTACATTTAAAAAAAATTATAATAACAATTGGAAATTCAAAATTCTACTTTATGGAGAATTTGAAATTTAAACTCATGATTTGAAATTGAAATTTTGTACAGATTTCATAAACAAACGCAGATTTGAAAATCAAGAATTGAAATTGGAGTCCTAAATCATATGGTGTCTCCTAATATTTTCCGTGTCTTTCCGGGAGCCGGCTCCTCTCTAATGAATTCATAGAGATAAGAGAAAAGTGTAAGAAAAATTATGAAAGATTAGTTAATAAAAATATTTTTGACTATCCGATAAAGTTGAGGCCACGTGTCAGTAATCAAGAGGCCAACGGGAGGAGGGTTATGGTTCTGTTTTTTTCATGTCTCAATTTATGAGGCACATTTTCTTTTTTAGTATGTTTATTAAAGAATATTAAGTATTTTTATTATTAGAACAATTAAACTAATGAGACATTCCTCCGCTTTCAGGCAAAAATGAAGATTAAAAATAACAAGATAGTTCAAGTTCAAGTATTTTCAAATTGAATGGCAAAATAACCTTAAACGAGACATATAAAGCGAGTATATATCCATCTATATTAAATTGCGGATTTCAATTGGACAAAAAAAAGTTTCCTATAGAAAATAGATAAGAGAATCGAAGAGAGGCAAACACGTTTTCGAAATAGAAAACAAAATCTAGGACATATGAACAAATTGGTAGACGCTACGGACTTAATTGAATTGAACCTGGTATGAAAATTTACCAAATGATCACTTTCAAATTTGAAATTAACTGATAATTCTGAGTCAAACCATGTTTCCTTAAATTTGTTTTGGAGCATAAGTCTCAAAAATATTTCCCCCTTTTTCTCATTAAATTTTGTCTCAAGTCAAACAATATCAACTATCAAGTAAAATGTCATGGACATGTAGACTACCACTTATTATGAATATAGTTGTAATTACTTTTTTAAGTAATCTAATAATATTAGAAATTAGTTTGACGCTTCATATTTTCTTACTCAACAACACTGAATCGAGTAAATAAATCACATAAATTAAATATGTTTAGTAAGATATTATTAGAACCAAAATAAGAATTTATCGATATTTCAAGTAATAAAGAGGAACAAAAATAAAATAAAAGAGTAAACAAACAAGGTGAGCGCGCAAACAAAAGTTCAAAACGGCCGAATAACAATTTATAGCAAAACATAGAACAAAGCTGTTCTGTTTTTGTTTTTTCTCTATCAACAATGCTCCTCTGTTGTATTCTTCCTTCTGCAGCGACAGATATTATTGGATTTTCCGATTCTCTAATTCTTCCATGTTTATAAATCAAATCAAATTCTCAATCTTATTGCTTCGATCTCACCAGGTAATTTCTTCTTCATCTTTCTCAAATTTTAATTAAGTTCATTTTCTTAGTGGAGATCCAGAAAAAAAGGTTGTAATGGGAGAGATCGATACGAAATCAATTGAATCAGTCCAAGCTGCACTTTCATTGTTCGGAGAGAAATCGTGTGATCACAAGAAGAAATACAGATCCACTTCATGTATCAATGTAAGCCAATTGGCCAAACTTGCTTCACGAAATTTACTCATGTTTACTAACTTTTGTGCTTACTATAAAGATGTTGATGAAATATCATAGTAAAATATAGATGGCTTGAGTTGATTATTTTTTCGATTAAGTTTATTCGTTGTTCCCTCAAGATATGTTTGAGACACAAGCATAGCTGTTGTTGTTGTAAGACTAGAATTAAAGTATATAAAGTGCTACTCTCTTCGCTCTAATTTATGTAATATAGTTTGAATTGACATGGAGTATAAGAACAAAATGAAGATTTTTGGAACTTATGATATTAAACATGTCAATAATATTTGCGTGTGGTTATAGAACTTTTGAAACTTCTGCATTTAAGCATGTCCTTTTTATTTTTCTGGTGTCCAGGCCAGCTTGTGTGCAGTTATAAAAAATTCTCGCAATGAGAAGTTTTGAGTTAATTTTTCCAAATCTGGAAGTGTTTTAACTGATATGTGTGAGATACTGTGTTCTTTACACAAATTGATATCTTAATAGCCAATTTACAATGTCTGATTGAATGTACTTGAAGCTAATTATTCGTTGTTGTTTTCCGTTGAATTAACAGGAGATGGAGAAAGAAAATGATACAGAAAGTGTGTTGAAATACTTGGCAAACCTCAAAGTTCAACTTGAGGCGAAGGATTCTGCACACAAGCAAGCACTTCTTAAGCTAGACCATCACGAAAATACAGTTGATGAACTATACACTTTGCTAATGAGCTCTGAATTAGAGAAGGAGATTTACATGATCGAATGTAGAGGATTAAGGGTTCATGTACATGAGCTTGAGTCGAGAATTCAGGAGATGGATGACCGATTTTTGGAGTCTGTAATGATACGAGAACAACTCTCACATGTCACCGATGAGTTGAGGGACACACAAAGAGAACTAGTGGCAGCAAGAGATGCTAAGCTTGAAGCCTTGTCACAAGTAGAAGAAGTGATGGAAAATTCTTTGAGCACCCAAAAGTTAAAGACTGATGAGCTATCGCGGGATGTGTCAAAGCTGAATGAGACTGTTGCGCACTTGAGAATGACTGCTACTAAGGCAGAAGAAAGCGCTGCGCTTTTGGAATTAGAAGCAGCAAATGCTAAAGAAGAAGTTGTGTTTATGAGACATCAATTGGAAATGATGCAGGATTTAGAGAATGAGCTATTGGACAAATTTGCACTTATTGATTCAATGAAAGCAGAACTCCAAGAATTGAAAGAACTTCGCGCTTCTTCTGAGGAAGTACCTTCAGATGCCGGTGCAAGTGAGATGAAAAAGTTAAATGAAGCTCTCGAATTACAAGAGAGAAAAAATTGGGATCAGTCCGGTTATATCAGTCTATTGGAATCAGAACTCAGGCAATTAAAAGGGGAACTGAACAAAGCCAACGAAGAGTCTACTCGTGCCAATGCAGACTTTGGAACAATTAACATTGAGCTGGAGCAGATTAAAAAGGAAATGATTGAGACTAGAGAAAAGGAATCAGAAGCACAAGTTGAGATAGCATTCCTAAAATCCGAGCTTCACAAAGGGAAGTCGAAAATTTCAGCATCAGAGGTTGCTGATTCAGTAGCCAAGAGTGAGAAATCAGCTTTACATCTCGCGTTACAGCAGCTGGCCTTAGAGGCTGAAGAAGCTAAAAATGAAAACAGGAGATTAAAAGAAGCCGGTAAGGCATCAGAAGAAGGAAAAGGAGAGGCTAAGGCCTATTTGACAATACCAAAGGAGGAGTATGATCAATTACATGATGAACCAAATGAAATTCAAGTACTGAAGAAAGAACTAAAAACATCAACTGTGAAAATTAACGAGTTGAGGACGAGAGCTGAGCAGGCGATAAGCAGAGCTGAGGCAGCTGAAAAGGGTAAATCAGCACTTGAAAATCAGATAAAGAGGTGGAAGGAACATAAAGAGAGAAAAAAGGCTGCATTAGCAGCACTTAGAGAGGAGTCCATTTCCAGAGAAATCACTGAATACAAATCCGATACTTCTCCGAAAACACTACAACCTCTTGGTAAGGTTCTCAAGATGAAGTTCTAGTTTCATCAATCTATTGCATAACTTTCCTTTTATAGGAATATCAATGATATCCACAATCATCGTATGGACGATAGTAGTACATAAGTGACACCTTCCTCTTCAGTACCAATCATAATTGCCTCGCGTAAAGACAGAAGAAAGAAAACTGAAATCGGTATATCTTTGAAAGCTCAAACGGAGGGAATAAACGGACTCCTCTAAGGCTACTGAAGCCACTTTAGTGCAAAAAAAAAAAGGTTTTATGTAATGTATAATTTTGCTAGTATGAAAAATGGTAGTACAATGTGATTTTATTGATCTTGTTACTTCTATATCCCATTCTCTTGTTACTTGTTTTTGGTTTAAAATAGATATAAGTATTTAAACATGCTATGTATACTGGGAATGTTATATTAATTGTATGGAGAAAAAGTTATATAACTGGGAAGAATTATATGAGGGATTGAGGGGAAGAACAATCCTTGAACAAATTATTATTTTGAAAAGGACCATAATTTTAAATTTTACAATAGGAGGACTTATGCTCTATGTCAAGAGATTGTTTGTACCATATGAAAGAATTATATAAAAGAACAATTAGTTTCTACTATTGTAGACACGTGAATTTTTATAAAATTTTGTATATTTGAAAGTTTAAAATCACAAATATTTTTTTATAAAAGGAACATGGAGATATGTGATGTCTGAGGATATATCGATATCTTATTTATAAACTATAATTTGTTCATTGAACTGATTTGCTCATTGGTAAGATTGTGTAAGAATTGAGGAAATTTTAATAGTTTTCAAATTCTGTATGGTTTTCATGTCTATGAGGAAAAATACAATTTAAGAAATCAAATTTGCATGTCCAAATAAAATGGGAAACTTACATAAATATACTATAATAAAAAAAATATTTACCATTTATAGCAATAACATTTCTTTTTCACTTGATCACTTTTAATACATTTATAATACAGATTACAAAAAACAATTTATTATTCACATATAATACAAGTTTTATTGATGGATAATACATTTATCACACATTTTAATACACTTAGGGGTCGTTTGGTAGAGTGTATTAGGAAAAATAACGCATGCATTAGCATTGTGTATTACTAGTACCTTGTTTGGTACACTTTTCCAACCTATGTATAACTAATGCTTGCATTAGTTATACACTTTATTGTGTATTAAGGTGTGTATTGCTAATACCATGAATTTCTAGGTATTAGCAATGCAATGGTTTTAATGCATGCATTAGATTAACTAATGACGAAACTACCCTCTAAGCCTAATAATAATAATATAATATTAATAATAATTATTATAATAATAATTATTATTATAATAATATTAATTATAATAATAATAATGTGGGGGTATTTTTGTAAACAAATATTTTTTAATAGTCTTTATACAAGGCTTGCTATTTCCAATACATCAAACCAAACAATGTATAAGAAATAATGCAAGCATAACTAATGCAAGCATTACTAATGCTTGCATTACTAATGCATGCATTACTAATACATCATATTCAACATTATTCTTATACATTCTACCAAACGACCCCTTATAGTACAATGTGTCAACTTCTTACCAAAAAAAGCATAATTTATTTTTAAAAACAATTATAATACATATATATCATACATAATTCATTTTTAATACATATTGCATATTTAACATAGTATTGTTATGTATTGCTAAAAATGGTAATAAATAAAAAAATATCGCTAAAATTCGTAATTATTTTTTAAAAGACATCCATCCAAGTAATTTTTCCTTCCAACTTCATATCAATCTGGTTTCAATTCACTTATTTTAAATTACGATTCAAATCATGTCCAAAGAGGCCTAAGATTAGGACGTTGGATGCGATATAGATGAGTTTGTAATAGATCTTATTGAGCCAACAACTTGGGCTGAGCCTAAAAGGTTGGACTGAGGGATCGCAGCCCAAAAGGCTACGTCCTTCGCATATGCATTTGCAAATTTTCGGATCTCTCTAAATTTCTGCAATTATTAAAAAAATGGAAAAATTGCTTAAAAGAATCTTGCGACCCTTTCGCTATTAGAAATAAAGATTTTCTCCATAGTAAATCATTAAAAATTTGTGATATATAATATGATTTTACCCTCACCTAATGAGCTCAGTAGGAACATGTACGGTGGGAAACAAATTCGCACGGAAATAGTGAAAAATCCTAATTTTTTATATGAAAATATTAGTATTTTTCTTTTCTTTTCTCACCAATTAAATCAAATTATCTGTGTATATAACCCTAATAGTATGTTTCATCGAACCTCAAATCAATCATCAATTTCCTTTTTATTTTGCCATACATAGCCTCAAAAATGGAAAGTCGTAGAGAATATAGACTCGCCAATCAAGTGGAATGGAATGAGATAAGAATCTTTGGAGATCTTTCTTCTCCACTTACTCGTGGAGTAGTTGCTCTAGAATCGGTTCTTCGATAGGATCAATGTACATATGAACCCAAATATGAGGTTTGTCTAAAAACAAAATTTCATCCACATTTTCAACGATATTGCCTTAGTATATGTTTAATGAATTACCCAGAAATAGAGATTACTACTTATGATTCTTTATCCCACCAATCAAAGATCTAGAAGAGTCTTGGGGGGCAAGGATTGGTTTAAAAGTAGAAATGGTCAAAGGTCAATGGGAAAATGGTAGATGTAATCTTGTTGAACACAAGCACTCTTTTAGTCCTTTGAACCATTTTTCTCCATTATACACTCTGTGTGTTTTTTGACCTTAAGACATCTTTTTTTGACAAATATACATTATAGCAAAGACCCTTATATGATTTTACTTTATAGTCATGGATCACTACCATTTTTGTTTACTGGATTTTAAATATATTTTATATAAGGTTTTAGTTAAAACTATAAAGATTACTTCTCATTTCTTAAGATAATAAATTAATGTTAGTACATAGAATAACTTACAATTAAGGGTGGATCCAGTGTACGATATGTGGATTTATGAGAAGTCGAAATGAATAACTTTTGTTTATATCACATATTGTATATGTATTAAATTTTTTATTGAATATTTATAATAAATATTTAATTATGAACTCAATTATTATGATGGTATACTAACTTGAGATTGTTATAGAAAATTATAAATTTCAATTAAATAATTCACCTTTAATTTACCTACAATAGTCTTTTAAATGTATGATGCTGTAAAAGAAATCATGCTATAGTTATATTTCCTTAGGGGTTGTATGGTTTGAGGATTAGTTGTACTATTAGAATTAGTTATTCTGATGTTATTTTTTATTGACTGTTTGATTTGTTGTATTAAAATAACATGCCTAGTGTGATTTTAATTTTAAAAAAGATGTTGTTCGCTTGCAAATTGAAATATCCTCCACTTTATTTTAATAAAGAAAATAATTTGAGGACCTTAAGGATATTTTTATTATTTTCATTGCCTTAATTATTCCAAAATAATTAATCTTAGTACTAATAATCCATACTCTAATAAGAATGACTTATCTCGATACAAATTAATAGCAAAGAAGGAATAAAATAGTAGAGTAGATACTAAATTTTTTATTTCAAAACTATCTTTATTTATCACCAAATTAGCCGTGTATATTTTTCCTTTTGCCTTGTGTGGGAAAGGCATATATATAATTGTCCCCCACAAGCCAAAATGGGAATTACCTTTTCCCCCTTAAGATAGGCTATTTACGTCAAATTCAAACCCCACCATTCCAAAAATTCACTCATTCGAATTTCGACTATGAGTTCAGTTGAATTCAATAATTTTAACTAAGACGGTATATTAAAATTGAAAAATTCATTAAATACATATATATGTACATATTATCTCCATCTCATATTAGTTATCTACTTTTTCTTTACATGCTTCAAAAGAATTCATAAATAACAAATGTAGTAATTTGGAGTAACTATTTTTAATAATGTAAAAAACTAATATGAGACCGATAGAATATTAAATTTAGAATCCAATTATTAGAACTCAAAATCATAATCATTGTTCTAAATCCAAAATCCATAATATTTTACCTTTACGTAGATTCACTTGATATAGTTTTTCTCTTGATTCCAACTTATTTTATATGAGCACAACTCCAAGTCTCCAATAATAAAAAGCTTTAAAAAGGAGGGAAAAAATTCAACTAATTCTAAATTCAGCGGTTCTAATTAACTCATTATAAACTAATCCAATTTACAACATGCTTTGATAGTCTAAAAATAATATTTTCAAGTAATGGCCCATAATATAACCTAGTAGTAATTAATTAATAAAGTCTTCATTTTTATTTATTTATTTATTTATTTATTGGTAATGGAGCATCAAAAAGAAGAAGAAAAGGCAAACAATATGCTTCTCCTTTTCACTTTTTTTTTCTTTTTATTTTATTACTCCCTCCATCCCATTTTATGTGGCACTTTTTGGATTTCGAGATTCAAACAAGCCTATCTTTGACCGTGAATTTTTCATAGATCTTTTGAACATTTTGAATTATCAATTATTGTGACTTATAGTACTTTTTACGTAGTTTACAAATATATAAATTTCATTTCAAAAATATTGAAGATCTCATGCGCAAATTTCCGGTCAAACTTAAACTGTTTGACTCTCGAAAAACGAAAAGTGCCACATAAATTGGGATAGAGGGAGTATTTTATTAAATCAGCTTCTGGATTGTTCCTTGATGTCCACTCAAGACTTTTGGATTTTTTTGAGCATCATGAAATTGGAAGTTGGAACTTTGACATCATGAATTACATTTTAGGAAAAAGAATAAAAGGAAATCCAACTTCCAATTTCATATTATATGTATATATTCCATGCATCTGCTCTCTTTAATTTCCCTTTTTTTTGGTTTCCTTTTACATATCTGATACTCACTTTGAGGTTCAATTAATCCAAATTCACATTAGAAAAACTCACTTTAGAAGTACAATACTCTCTACACAAGCGCGACTTCATATTCAAATAAAAATTTAAAATTTATAATTAGAAATAGAAGAGTATTTATCAGTCGACTATATCTACAGCATTACAAAGTACATATTTTCTTCTATATATGGACCAATAGTTCATGTGAAAAGGAGATATTATAGAAGGTCAGATATTGTATGAAATTATTCTAATAAAATTTATTCATAATTTATTTTCGTTTACTACACCCACCTATCTTAAAATCTCAAACATATTAAATGAATACCAACCTCAAAAAAAAATTTAAAAAAATTTCAAACTCCTTCCATCCACAAAAGAAATCTATACGTCTTTAATTTTTAAATTTAAACGTGAAATAAAGGCAAGCCAACTACTGGAGAGTGGATTTTGAAGAACAGAATTCAATTTTTATTTTGCTAAAAATTATTATTCTCTCTGATCTCCATTTCAATTTATCTAAATTTGATTCAGAGTATAAGGCCAAACTAACTTATTTTTATATGAATTTGAATATATAATTTTTAAACTTTTTTAAATAAAATTTTTATATTTGAAATCTACATGATTAATAATTCAAAAAAATTTCAAAAAATAATCATGATCCAAGAAAGCATCTTTTGATTTCTAAAAACTAATAATAACTAGGACTAGGACACACAAAATAAAACAAAGGGAATTCTAGAACATTCAAAATATTCAAAGAACGTATTTGAATGAATTTTATTTTTGGTACAACACACGTATATCTTGTGTTATTCACTATACATGTTTTTCTTAATCGGATCAATATGCTTGACAAAATTTTCACCAAGAAAGTTCAACATCGATTTTCAAAAGAGAGAGAAACTAAGACATTTTTGTTCCCCCCACCCCACCCCTCATAATTTTCTATGTTTTAAATGCATTATAATGATGGATGGATATTCTAATCGTTCACACGTGATTTTGAATATATCTTTTGTGTGTAACAAGTTGTACACATTGATAAAGTCTGGATTTCCGGCAAATTAATTAACAAAAAAAAAACTTGATTAAGGTCTTAATTAAGGAAAAATCCTTTTGGCCATAAAATTTGGTCAGAATGGTATTTTACCTATGTTATTTTACTTTTTTTGAACATTTTTACCTTTTTAACTTTAATACTATTAATTAAAAAATGGAAAAAAGATTAGTTTATTTTAAAATAAAAAAATATTATACACTTTCTAAATTTCTGACCAAATTTTCTGGCCATTTAGCATTACCCATTAATTAATTATGGTCCGTCCTTGTGATTTTGTCATTAACTCATTTGGAATTAGGTGAAATTTGTGGGAGATTTAACTAACGTTTGACCTCAAGTTCTCAAATATTCTTGGCAAATCATACTTGAGTGAAGTTTCACCATGTGTTTGGCCCCAAATATTTCTCAATTTTTTTTGACTATTTTAAAAAATATGATTTATACCCATAAGTTCTAAAAATTATTTAAAATACCCATAAATTTATATTAGTATCATTTTATAATGAATATGTTCCGTTAAAAAATAACCTTATAGTATAATTGATAGCAATCAACAATAACAATATAACAATATAGACAATACAATACATTAATTATATTGCATACTCAAACTTGTCAGTGATTCAGTTATATTTATAACTCATTAAACACAAATTGTTCCTTTTTCTCAATCTTTTCTCTCAAATTAGAACTCAAACTTTTCCGGAGGAGATAGTAATAAATATTAGTTGGAATTAATAAATAATGGATATTTTTAATAAAATATAAGGTTTGGGGTAATTTTTTTGAATTTTTTAAAATTCTCAAATATTAGAACTTGGCCCAAATACTAGTTTTTCTAGTATTCGGGAACTTGGGATACTTGACAAATATATTTACCAAGTTATACAAGCAAACATCACTTTCCAAGTTTTTTCCAAATTTTCCCCGAGTATTCTTAGGGTCAAACGGGACCTTAGTTTACATAATCGTTTAATTAGAACAAAATCATGGAAAAAGTACAAGTCAGCAGAACGGCAAGCCAATCATAATTAGTTAATTACTATACGATTTTGTAGGTTTAATTATTTAATAACTAATTAAGTTGCGTTTCATGCTATTGTTTTAATGACAAGATCTTCAAAATCTAACGTAATTTCAGATCTAACCAGTAATTGTGATAGATTTGTTGCAAAATTATCTTATAAGACCTAAACATGCAACATATCTTAAACAATTAAACATAATTAATTTATTGAAGCATGCCAACAGGATAACATAGTATAAGATGAAAATTAAGAGAAAAAAAATGCATGTCTTTTTTTTGTTTGTTTGTATTTTCTATCTGGTATTCAATATCTATATTGAGGTTCGGTTAAATTTAAATTCGTACACTGTAGGTCTTATTTCTGGGGTAACGTCACTCCAAACAATTTTCTTTTCCTATGCCAAAGGACTCAAGCCCCGAAGCTTATGACTGTTAAAAGTGAAGGGGTCACAACCATCCCACTGTTACAATAAACCCCACTTAGATAAGTACATTTTAGTATTAATGCTTAATTACAAGTGAAAAGGAACAAAGATAACCACTTAAATATACTTAGGGCCGGTATGCTTTGAAAATCTTTACATTATCATTTGATTAGTTTTTTTTTTTGTTTTTTTATATTAATTAAGTCAAGCTCATTCATCACAATCAATGTAAGTTCATAATTAACTGTGGAAATTATTTTATATCAATTCACGCATGGATTTTTCTATTAATTAAATAAAATAATTTATAGTATATATTATTTGGTTTAACAGTCATACTTTGAAACTTAATTTGGAGGATAATATGGTTAAGACAATAAGGATAAACTTGAAGCTAGATCCACTAGTGACATGTCTTTGTCTACTAATTTTGCCTCTAATTTCCAAAATTAAGTTAGCTTAGTGAAAATGATGTAGATCCATCTTAAACTAATCTTTTATTTACTTAAACAAATATTTTTGTGAAGACATTTTTTTAACAACCCTAACTACTATTCAAAGAAACATATCTTTCCTTTGACCAATTTTAATTTGTCCATGTGTATCCATCAAGGAAAAAACAACTAATTGTTTAAATACATTTAAATTTTAAAAAAGATCAAGTCAGCTCATATATATGCATGCTGAGTTTAATAATTATCAATTATTTAATACGTTTTGTTGAACCATTTTATTCTTGTTTCTCACTATAAATAAAAAATAATTGAACATTGTAACTTTTGAGTCTTGAGTTAACTTCCTTCCTTTTCTTTTTTTTTTAGTTTAATGTATCTTGGGAAAGCTGGTGGCTAATTAATCTAATTAAATAAATGAGATCTATGTTGCACATAATCAATTAAGGAGAAAATAAAGTGGGTACTTGATCATATTCATAGTAAAATTTGAAGAAAATAAAAGTTTTTGTTATGTGAAAAATGCTTTTTGTTGTTTTTCATAAATTCTTTGAAAATTTTAAAATTTTTCAAATTTTTATGACCAAACGTGAGCGAAAAAAATTTCTTAGTTAAACGCTTCTCCACCAAAAGTTTTTTTATTTCTAAAACTTAAAATCAAGACCTTAATTTAATTTAAGAATGAAAACTTTACTAGACGTAGAGATTATCATGCGAAAACCCATATGTGACTTTTAAATATTTAACGCAATAATCATTGATATCATTAATCATAACTTTGTCAAGGTGGAGGAGACAGTCAAACATTTGCTTTGTATGAGTTCTACAAATTTTGTCTTTTCTTTTTTCTCACAATGCTTTTGTTTGAAAATTACACCAACTAACAAATGACTTTCTTATCAAACATATATATACTCTCTTCTCTTGCCTTTATGGCAATTCACTCTGATAAAAATAATTTTTAATAACAATAAGTATGTATATTAATAAAAAGTGTTAAAGGATATATATATTTAACGGTAATACTAAAGTTATTGTCATTAATTAATTGTCTTTAAAGATTATTTTGGATAGGGAATGCTTCATATACTTGTGAGTGTTACTAATATATATTACTCCATATGTTTTAATTCATGTGATATTATTTAATCTGACACGAAATTAATAAAAAGCTTTGAAACTTATGGTCTAAAATTGGTCATCAATTTTTATATGACTATAATTCATCTCATTAAGAGTGAAATGAACATTTCAAAATTAAATTATTACCAAATTATATAAATTTGTTATTCTTTTTTGAACGACTAAAAAAAAAGTGTCACATAAATTAATACCAGATAAGTAGTGTTTTTTCCCAATTTCAAAATGGTAGGGTCCTCCCTCCCCCCCAAAAAAATAATGGCAGGTATATGGTTTTTTAAAATTACCAGTGCAAAATTTAGTTTTTTTTTTTTTTTTTAAATGTGAAATTTAAAGATGTGAAACACATTAAAAAGTGACAGCTCACTTGTAAATATTTCAAGCAGAAAAATCAATATTACTATAACTCCACATGCACACATTACATTGTTCAAAAAGATCGGCTTAACTTGTTTTAGTACGATCTGATTAGATATGAACCTTGACAATTTAATGTTAGATACCATTTAATACAATGTGGATCACAAATTTCCTTTTTTTTCCTCATTCAATATTCGTAATAAAGTTCAATTAATTTAAATTTATCCTTTACACGGTCCATTTCTTAGATTAGAATAGAGGAATTTCAAAAATCCACCAAAACTCATATGGGTGATCACGAATTTCTTCGCGTATCACAAAATTATAGCCTCATAGTTTTTTTTCTTTTTAAATATTGTTCACACAAGGAAAGACTTAAGTTTAACCCCCTTTTTTGGCAATACTAAAAACGAAGAACTAAGAAGGTAACAAATACAATGAAATGCACACGATTCCTCTGCCATATCGACATAAATTTAAATTAATCAAAACCAATGAAATTTATATACTCAGAGAATTACAAAAATAATGAGAAAAAAAAGAGATGATACGACTTACAAGTATTAAAAATACACTACTTTTAACAAATTCGATACACGACTTTGTAGCAATAAAATTGTAGCAGAGAATGTCAGGAACACACGATTAAGATTTAAGACCACGCGCCGTACACAAAACAAATATTTCTTCATTCGGAAGGTCAACGCGCCAGCCGCCTCTTGCGGAAGTTTGACTTAACTGAAATTGTGAAGAAATTAGTGTTTGGGTTGGGTTGGGGTGAAGGGTCATTTTAAGTTCTAGAAAATATAATTAAGTTTTAGAAGAAAAAAAATTGATACTGCACAAAAATTAAAATTGGAAAACAAATAATCGTAAATATTATATTGCAACAAGTCACTGCATTGAAAGTGATTCCGGTCTGACATAAATACAAATCATTGTAGTTCATTGCATCCTAAGGTTAAGCACAATCACTTCTAAACACATGTTGCACTAATTACCTATAAGAGAAATTTCAACACAAAGTATCTTTTAATTCGAAAGAAGGAGTTTTTGACTTACTTTTATTTCAGAAAACAAATCTATTAATTCGAGGGAATGAACCTGATTAATTTGGAGAATGAATCTTTAACTTGATTTATTAAATTAGTAACTAACCATAATTTAATAAATCTTTCATTAACAAAAATACCATTCCAAGTTATCACAAAAAATATGAACTCTATTACCCCTTTTTTTCTCTCTTCAAATGGTCAATTTGGGCGGCTTTTTATTTCCAAAAAAGCTCTGATCCTTCAAATTTCAAAAGCCACCAAAAAAAAAATTAAAAAAAAATACTTTAACTACAAAACACACACAACAAAACAAACCCTTTTTCAAAATTTTAATAACCAAAAACAAAAACTAGTACTACTACATATAACCTATAGTATTAAATTATTCTTGCGTACGTGCATTTTTGTATTGAAAAGTTTGGCTTGGTCCATTTTGCAGGCCCTCCCTTTCTGAAATTCAACTCCATTTTCCCATGTTTATTCCTTGCACAGAGATATTGTTTCTGAACTACCAAAACCCCTTTTCTTAAACATAGTAAAATACCATTTCTTTCTTGTTTTGCACAAATTTCTATAACAACAACAACTCATCTGTCACACAACAAAAAATAAAATAAAAAAATAGAACAAATAGTACTGGAAGAAATCAAGATTCAAGATTGAGTTATGTCAGAAGAGGAATCTGATATTCTTCTTCCTGTTGTATTATTCCACTTCTTGCTTCTAATCACTACTGGTAAGTCTGAGTTTTTTTTTTCGAATTTTCAAGATTGTACTCAGAATTCAGATTGTTGTTTTATGAGGTTTTTAGCTGATTTGTAATACTAAAGTTTTGATTTTTATTTATAGTTTGTGGAGATACCCTGGAGAGTGACAAGCAAGTGTTACTGAGTTACAAGGATTTTCTTGAACATCAAAATCCGGTTAATAAAGGATACAGGCATACAGAATGGAATGCTTCTGATTCGTCTCCGTGTAATTGGCGTGGGGTTTATTGTGATGGTGGAGTTGATCGTGTTACTCGAATTGATCTCTCTGGTGATAGTTTGGCTGGGAATATGTTTTACAACTTCTCAGCTATGACAGAGTTGACATATATTGATTTGTCTATGAATACAATTGGAGGGTCTATTCCTGCAGACTTAGGCCAATGTAAAAACCTGAGATTCTTGAATTTATCGCATAATATTATTGATGGGGAGCTTAATTTGACTGGTTTGAACAATTTGCAAGTTCTTGATTTGACCATGAACAGGATTCATGGTGAGATCAGTTTAACTTTCCCTGGAATTTGTGATAGTTTGGTGGTTGCTAACATTTCGAATAACAATTTTACTGGTGAGATTGGAAGTACTTTTGATCAGTGCTGGAATCTTAGATATCTTGATTTGAGCTACAATAATTTGACTGGAGGATTGTCATTTGGTTTTGATAAGCTTAAGGAGTTTTCGGTATCTAAAAACAAGTGTAATGGCTCTCTGCCTTCGTCGTTTTTCACTCCAAACTGCACCTTGCAGGTGTTGGATTTATCAGAAAATGGATTCGTTGGAGGAGTGCCTAAAGAGATATCGAATTGTAAGAACTTGGAGGACTTGAATTTGTCTGGAAATAACTTTTCAGGGCCAATTCCTGAGGAAATTGGATCAGTTACGAGTCTTCAAGCACTTTACTTGGGAAGCAACAATTTTTCAAGGGATATTCCAGAGAGTCTATTAAGTTTAAGTAACTTAGTGTTTCTTGATCTTAGTAGAAACAACTTCAGAGGAGAAATACAAGAAATTTTCAGGCAATTTACACAGGTAAAGTTTCTTCTGTTGCATGGTAATTCTTATACTGGAGGTATAGTTACCTCTGGAATTCCCAACTTAGTGAACCTTTCTCGATTGGACTTGAGCGATAACCAATTCTCCGGTCCATTGCCAGTTGAACTTTCCAAGATGAAAGGCTTGAAGTTTCTGATTCTTGCATATAACCACTTTAATGGAAGTATACCATCAGTATACGGGGATATTCCGACACTTCAGGCCCTTGATCTTTCATCTAATAAGTTAACTGGCTCAATACCACCAAGTTTAGGGAAGCTAAGCTCACTTTTGTGGTTGATGCTTGCTAACAATTCACTGACCGGTGGAATCCCACCCGAGTTGGGAAACTGCAGTAGCTTATTGTGGTTGAATCTTGCAAACAATCAGCTTTCAGGGCCAATTCCACCTCAGTTAGCAAGAATTGGCTCAAATCCTATGCCTACTTTCTTGTCGAATAGGGCTAAGGATAAGGTGACTGCTGGCTCGGGGGAATGCTTTGCTATGAAGAGATGGATACCAGCTGATTATCCTCCATTTAGCTTTGTATATCCTCTCCTTACCAGGAAGAATTGTAGAAGCCTATGGGATAAATTGCTCAAAGGGTATGGTTTATTTCCAGTGTGTGAACCGGGTAGTAATGTTCGTTCAAATCAGATATCAGGCTATCTTCAACTTAGTATGAACAAATTTTCTGGTGGGATCCCTCCTGAAATTGGCAGCATGCAGAATTTCAGTATGCTTCATTTGGGTGTAAATGAATTCGGTGGCACGCTCCCTTCAGAGATTGGAAAAATGCAGCTAGTAGTCCTTAATATTTCACAAAACAGAATATCTGGTGAGATTCCAAGCCAGATTGGCAACATTAAGTGCTTACTGAATCTTGATCTGTCCAGCAACAATTTCTCTGGTCTGTTCCCAGCTAGTTTTAGTAACTTGACTGATCTAAGCAAGTTCAATATCTCTTACAACGCGTACATCTATGGTACTATACCAGAAAGTGGGCAATTAGCCACATTTGAGAAGTCGTCATATCTTGGCGTTCCATTGCTGCACCTTCCACCTTTCATTGATAACACTAGGAATAATACTATAAACAAGGGTGGAAGTTTCAAAAGGCCTACAAAGGTTGGTACAGTTTTGGTATTCATGGCTTTGCTACTGGCTTTGCTAGTTTGTGGACTTATGACACTTGTTATCTGCCTCGTTCTAAAATCTCCGATAGATACACCAGGATACCTACTGGAGGATTCAAAGGGCCGACACGATCTTGCATTGAGTTCAGGTGCATCCTCACCATGGTTGTCTAATGATGTTAAGGTTATCCGCTTGGACAAAACAAGCTTCACACATTCTGACATATTGAAGGCCACAGGCAGATTCTCGAATGACAGAATTATAGGGAAGGGAGGATTTGGGACAGTTTATCGCGGAGTCTTGCCTGATGGAAGGCAAGTGGCGGTGAAAAAGCTACAAAGAGAGGGAATTGAAGGGGAAAGAGAGTTTAGAGCTGAAATGGAAGTACTAAGTGGAAATGACTTTGGCTGGCATCCGAATCTTGTAACACTTTATGGTTGGTGCCTTAATGGATCAGAGAAATTGTTAGTCTATGAATACATGGGAGGTGGAAGCTTAGATGAGATCATCACAGATAGAACCAAATTCACATGGAAGAAACGACTCAACGTGGCAATTGATGTTGCACGTGCTTTAGTCTTCTTACACCACGAGTGTTACCCTTGTATCGTCCACAGAGATGTCAAGGCTAGCAACGTGCTGCTAGACAAAGACGGAAGGGCAAGAGTCACAGATTTTGGCCTAGCTAGGGTTATGGATGCTGGAGATAGTCATGTTAGCACAATGGTTGCTGGTACAGTCGGGTACGTTGCACCAGAATATGGACAGACGTGGCAGGCCACAACAAAAGGCGATGTCTACAGTTATGGAGTGCTGGCAATGGAGTTAGCCACAGGGAGACGCGCTGTAGATGGAGGCGAGGAATGTCTAGTTGAATGGGCGAGACGTGTGATGGGAGACGGAAGGCAAGGATTCACCAGAGCCATAATACCAGTTTCTCTTTTGGTATCAGGCCTAGCAGAGGGAGCAGAGGAACTGTGTGAGTTGCTTAGAATAGGAATAAGGTGCATTGCTGATAGTCCTCATGCTAGGCCTAACATGAAGGAAGTATTGGATTTGTTAATCGCGATTTCGCGCAGCCAAAGATCAGGATCCAGTCGTAGCACTTCTCCTTCATTTTGATCAATTTTTGTTTCAAATTACACAGCAAAGTGTCAATAGTTTTTTTTTCTTCACATTTGTAACATACACACATTACATTCTT
Source organism: Solanum raphanifolium (assembly GCA_036250405.1). Classification (NCBI taxonomy): domain Eukaryota; kingdom Viridiplantae; phylum Streptophyta; class Magnoliopsida; order Solanales; family Solanaceae; genus Solanum; species Solanum raphanifolium. The sequence goes on along the minus strand of JAJOOE010007299.1, from coordinate 10,530 downwards.
CTTGTAAACAGTTCTTTTTAGATTCTTTGTTCAGGCACTCTTGTTTGTTAGGATCATAAGAGTTGAAATGTGAATTCAACTTTTCATTTTGCTTAATTAGAGTTTATGTTTTGTGCATCGTAAAGAATTCTTACGTTTTATCATATTATATACGACAAGTAACTCTACGTATCAAGCCTGATGTGATAACTTGGACCTTGTTTTATAGTTTAAATTGCACTTAATTATAGAGGAAATGAAATGTTAATCCAAGTAAAAGCAAGTGAAGGAGACCCACCAACCCACCTATAAGGCAAGCTGTGTAAAACAAAGTTATGTTATGGATTAGTGCATGATTATGATGATCATCATCATAAATTCATAATTAATTATCTAGTACACGGAATTTGTTGTTAATTAATTAGGTCATAATCAGGTCTTGTAATTGCCATTTTTTTTTATAGTGGATGACTAAAAGAGATAAAAATGAGCACTTGAAAAATACATGATTATTGTCCCCATAATTCAAGATTATCTGCTTATAACAGTAGCTAAATTAATCAAAATTTAATGACTTACAAATAACATGGTGGGTTTTCCCCAAAATGGTGTAATCATGAACATTTAAAGTGGATGTAGAAGTTTAATTAAGGTAGCACTAATTGGACGTACTATTCTAATGCATTGAATATTTTTACTAATTATAAACCACCATGTTTAAGAATCAGGAAAATGATGGAAGGCATTAATAATTCTTTAAAGTGAAGGAAGGTATACATATTTATAGACTCATAACACTTTTAATCTGCCACTATATAACTCATGGACCACTAACTCATATTATCATTTGTGACAAAAAAGTCCACGTGGCAAAATATACGAGAGATATTGGATATATAAGTAAACAGGTCTTACCTACTATCAATGCGTTTTAAAGTCAAACGGACCTAGATCCAAAGTAGACAATATCACTAGCGGACTCGTTTGATGGTAATGTCAAGGAAAATGTGAAATCAACTAAATTGTACCGGGCTGTGCTAACACGATCCACTAAAAGTGCCCCCCAAAACCCCCAATGTTAAGTGGGCCTTTAACAGGCCGGACCAAACCAGATCAGACAGATTATGAGGACTGGTGGACCTGGGCCCGATAGACCACCCCGGTTGTGAGCCCGGTACATGGCTCGTACCATCTGTAATAAGAGACTTAAAACTATTTAAAATTCGTAGGAGTGTGCAAAAACCGAACTAACCAATAAATCGAATTGAAAGAAATGTTATTGGGTTATCGCTATTGGGTTATTGTGTTAACGGTTTTTTAATGGTTTTATAAAAAAAAATATTGGGTTATCGATTTTCAGTATGGGGTTATTGGGTAAACCAATAACCCATTAAGACGATAAATCGATAATAATTTACTACTATACCCTTCATAAATATTAAATATTAACAATTTAACATAACTATAGACTATATCAATACTCTATACTACGGTCTACACATTCCATACGTCACAATACTTCCACTTCACATCTGAAATTTCATATTATGTTTTGGTTGTAACATGTAATTGTTGCCTTCATACTATATCTATTCTTATTGATGCAATTTCTCATTATATTTATTGTTTCACTATATCAAAGCATTTACAACTGATTGTTAGAAAAGTGAGAAATCATTTATTTATTTTATGAACATTTTCTTATTTTTCTTATTGGGTAAATCAAAAATCAAACCGTTAATGACCAAAAACAGATAAAGAATATCTTATTGATTTAGCTTATTTAAAAATCAAAAACCAATAAACCGAATCGATAATACATAAAATCGAACCGACCTGACTGATGCACACCCCTGAAAATTCGAAGACCTAGCATCTAAGATTAATCTAAATAAAATTTCGTTTCGTCGAAATTTCTTTGTATTATCACAAAACAGAGATTTAATTAGAATTCACTATACTATTCTATAAATTCTAATCACAATTTCGTGGAAAAAGAATAAATTAGAAAAGAAAAAGACTAAAAGTTGTGAGGTGAGGACGTGGTACGCGCCTAAAATGCTCGTACTGATTTGTACCAAGGGCACAATTAGCGCCTGATCATTTACTTGACAATAATACCCTTGATAATAATAATAATATCCATTTTTTTTACTCCAAGTATTCTAGTCAAGTTTCCATTCTAATTCCATGGCTGTAGAAACTAAAATCTGAATGTTAATGATTAATTAGACAGGGTAATGGAGAATGCAATTCAGCGTGAGTTACAATATAAACGGAAGATTGCTAATTTATTTCCAGATAATCATGATGCTATTGATGTTCTTCCCTTGGAGGTAGGTTTGTTACTTTGTTACATGAGTAGACATGTATCAATATTATATCGGTGATTAGACAGGATATGATGCAATTTTAGCTTACCGATGATATGATTCTAGATAGGGGCCTGTGTAGTTTGCGGATTAGGATTAGGGTAGAAAGTTAGTAGGTAGTGGAGTGTTGTCTTGCTTTTTGACGGATTTAGATTTGTTAGTTGTCATATTTTCTTTACTATCGTTTTCCCTTTTCATTACTTTGATTTGTTGCACTTGAGCCGAGCGTCCTTCAGAAACAACTTATCTACCTTCACGAGATAGGTGTAAAAGTTTGTGTATGCAGCTCTACCCTTCTCGGACTCCACTTGTGTGATTTGATTTCACTAGGTATGTTGTTGTTGTAATTGAGGGGTGGGAAAAGGGAAATGAGGGGATTACAAGATTGAGGAATCGAACTCTCACCAACAAAGTGAAAGTTCATGCATCAACTGAGCTACTGAGATTTCCTACCACTTTATTTCTGGGCAATTTATCTATAACTGCTGCTCCTCAATACTTACTATAATATGCTTATCTTGAATTAGTAGGAGATTAAGATTTGGGATTTACTCTGCATATCTGATAATTTCTGTGATAGATTCGTCCTTCTAATAGAACATCATCGTAAGTTATAGGTAAAACGATGGAAAGCTTTGATTTCGAAGAGAAACATATCCACTGATGGAAGAACAAATTGCAGCCAAACAACAACAACCTGTAAATATGAATCTGATGAAGAAATTAATGCTAGAGGTAATTCATCTTTAATTTTCCTTTCTAGTTTTTTCACGCGTAAGTTGAACTAAGTTGTACAACTATCAGACTAATTTCTGCAGAATGTTACATTTATTTGCACACACTGTATAGTTTTATTGCTGTTCTTTTAAGACTTTTTACTCTTGTCATTCTGTCTAGGTAACATCTCAAGGAGCAATTCAAATGTAAGTGCTCAGCTTCCGTTAACTGAATTGTGTGAGTTAACTTAGTATATCTGATGTTCTGTGTGTCAAATGTTCAAAATCTAATAGAAACTATCCAAGTTTTAGGTAAAAAGACGTAAAGCTTTGATTTCCAAGAACAAGAAATCCGATGGTAGAGTAAGTGATTGCGGTGCACCAACTTGTATACACAATGAAGTTTCTCAGGAGACGTTAAAACATTTGAAATCTGATGGACAAAGTAAGTAATAAGTACTAATATCTACAAATACTGCTGAATGTTTGCTTTCTTGGGTGTACTGTTCATTTAGGTTGCTCTTGTAACAATTTTCTTCATCCTGATAGGTATCATCGTCAAGAGTATGACATCGCCACCACGTCCATCATTAAGCCCTACGTATACTTACTCACGTAGGAAGAAAAATGCAGAGTCCAGTAACTCTGGCTTTGTGTCACTTCAACAGCAGCATACAACAAACGTAATGCACTACTGTAAAGACTGTGAAGTTTACTGCTCTGGAGATCTATGTTACGAGCAACACTTGAGAGGTAACAAGCACAAGGTAAAACTGCAATGCCGGGGATATTCAAGTGTCAATGGGAAAAACAAGCAAGTTATAAGATGTGACTTGTGTGAAATTTACTGCCAGGATGAAACTTTATTAAAGATGCACCTTAAAGGTCAGAAACACAAGGCTAAACAACTAGAGATGGAACACGGAAAGAAGATCAAAGATGAGAAAGGGAAGCTATTGTGGTGTGAATTATGTCAAGTTCCATGCATGAATGAAGATAATTTCACATCACACCGCAATGGGAAAAAGCACCGGAGACAACTGTGTGTTCTTGAGGAGCTGAAAAAAGCTGAACCTCGAGGACTCTATCATGCCTAATTTTGAATCCACACAACAGAAGGTGAACCGGTCACCCCTGGTCACTAGGGTGTGAAGCTTGCCAACAGATTGTTGAATTTCTTAGATGATTGAACACATATTATACAGTAGCATTAATCACTTATATGTTTAAACTAAGCAAAATATTGATGCAATATTGTTCCAAGTACTAGTTTTATAGGTGTTAATCACATTTCAGGTGCATTTTACTAAGTTTTAAGTCTCATTGTTGTTAGAATTTTTAAAGTTTTGTTTGTGCTCCTTACTTTAGTCTGATTATATATAAGTACTAATATAAGAAACAAAAAGGTGATTCTTAATAAGTATACATTTGATTAACACTGTTTATATTTTTATTAACACTATTTAATAATCTAGACATGACCAATTTTTATCCTTTGAGAAATTGTCTGCTTATTTGCTAACATAGAGACAAGTACCTAATTGATTTAAATTATCGTGTTCTGTATTGAATAACCTCTTTCCCCTTAAATAAATAAATATTGTGTCTAATAAAAAAAATCAACATAATTTGGATAAAATGATTTTGCCAAAAGTAAAAAAAGATTGCTCTTTCCTTAATCAGAGATTTCAGGTTCGAATTTTGAGTATGAAAATATTCTTGATAGAGAGTCCTTCCCTCCGAATGGAGTCCTATGCGGTGCAAATCCAAAATAGTCGGAGTACAATGCGAGTATCCATACAGAAAAAAAAAAAAAGAACAAGGCTATATTGCTTTGCCCTTATTTTTCTGGGAGTCTTTTAAAAAAGAGAGATGCTGTCGTCCGGTCTTTAACTTATGTAAGCCCAACCCATACAACCTTTTCTCTTTTTGGGCCCAATGGTGGACTCCAAATTTTTATTTTTATTTTAAAAAAAAACTTCTTTTAGCTAAACTACCCCACAAAGTTTCTTTCCAACTCTCATTGGCACCTTCTTTTTTTTTTTTCTCTTTAGTGTAATTTTTTAGATTTTCTTCTATCGAGTTATTGATTTTATAACGATTTGGATTATTTTTTTAATGGATTAATCAATAATTCGATAATAAATTAACAAATTATAATTATGCCTTTTAATATATAAAGTCATCCTCTTAGGATATGGTTTCGTATTTTTACTTATCAATGTCTCAAATTCTTAGTTATTATATAAGGTGTCAATATATTTTTTTTAGAAAGAAGTTAGAAAGATGCAATCCACCAATTTAACTGCATAGTTTATTTGGTTTGTTGTATTGTTTTTAAGCGACTTTATTGGAGAAATATTTACTAAAAATCCTAATGGTTAAATCAATAAATTGAACCAATAATAATTAATTTTATAATAATTTAACATGTCTACAAACCAATAACTAATAAATCGAATAAATAAACTCCAAATTAAACGATTGATACACAACTGTACTAGCTCCTACCTTATTAATTATTATTAGTTTTGTTCCACTTCATGCAAGCCTACTTTTTTTTCTTTAACTTCTTGAGATTATTTTTTAATTCTTTAAGTCGAGAACTTGTTAAAAATAGTCTTTCTACTTCTGAGATAGAAATAAAATAGGTATAGTTTCTACCTTCCTAAAGCCCACTTTATGAGACAATACAAAATATGCCATTGTATTATTAATGAAAAAGTTGTATAATTCCATAAAAATTCTGACATGTTTACGATGATAAGAATTTATAATTTTGCAAATATTATGATATATTGAAATTTTTAAATTTTAGTTTCTTCGGGTGTTTTTTTTAATGAATAATTATTAGTAGTATTATACGGAATAGGAATATGGGAATTTTAGTTTGGATACCAGTGGTGGGGTCCATTAGCCTCATGCGTATCGTACTGTCGACGCATGGACAAGTGATCATATCAAAAAGGGCAACCTCTCGAATTTTTTTGCTCATATTTATGTTTTTTAATTTTGGATATACATAATTAGACATTTAAATATGTATAAAAATGAATAAATAAATATATATATTCTGCGTAGCAATACGCGTGAGATAATGAACTAGCTTTTATTATATTTAAAAAAAACTCTAAAAGGTAATTTTTTATTATCAAGATTAGGATATTAATTTCGGTGTATTTTTTGTGTTTTAATTAAATATATTAGCAAAAATCGATATAAATTTTATACCAAAATGCTGTATCCCAAGATTATATTAATCTAGGATATCTTCTTTTTTTCGAAATAAATGATTACGTGGAGAATGTTCCATTTTCTTTGCCTTAAGTTACAATTCTAATTTTGATTAAGTTAGTGATTAATGGATTGCTAATCATTGACCAGCTGAGTTGATTAATTCGTGATAATGACAAGCTGTGATTAAATTACATTTAATATTCTTATTCAATAATGCTAGTAACAACTATTACAACTATATATACTACTCCATTCCATATTAAGTTAATTTTTGAGGCATTTTTCAAATTAACTTAATTATTCAATTTTCAAGACTATTTTTAGAGTGTTCTTCCAATTTTACCCTTCACTAGTTAGTATTGGAATTAGTGATTAATTAATATTTAGTTATTTTAATCATAAATTTGACAATAATTAATAAGGATAAAAATGAAAAACTAGGTTCAATTTATGTCTTAATCTACTTTTCTTAAAGGGTGTAAAATACCTTAAAAATTAACTTAATATGAAATGGAGGAAGTATATAATAATAATGTGGATGTTGATTTATCATCTCTTAATTGACAGTTGATACAACTACCAACATTTCCTATATTTTAAATTTCTTTATGCTACTCTTTTTGGTTTGATAATAATAATAGTTTACTTCATTAGGCTAACTTATGATTCTTTAAAGAATTGCCATAGCATTATTAACTCAATTTAATGCTGATTAGGATAACTTTTCAAGCTCATTTATTGGGTTAGCATATGATTAAATTAAACTAGCGACAAGTCTTAATAGTTCTATACACCTACTCTAATTTGGTTTATGGCAGGTCTAATTTAGGGTATCGGTCGTGGATTTCCAAAAAATTTGTATGTATATTGAAAAAATTATTAAATATATAAGAAATAGTAATTGTTAATAAAACAGTCACTTGATCCAAGAATAGTGAAATCACTTAAGCTTAGTTGGCCTTCTATATGGAGGTTTGATTCCCGTTGGACATATATAAAGAAGTTATCTTTTTCTTTTTAATTTGAGATTATTGAAAACTCATAAACTTTAAATTTTGAATTTGTCTCAAGTCTATGGGTGTCAACACCACTCGTCGTAGATAATTGTACATCAAATCCATATAAAGTGGTCTCATGAACCGATTATATTGATTGGCAAAATACAAGTTCAACCAAGATTTGCTTCTTCGGAATGTCATCGACCAACATGATAGCATTATAAACATAAAATTCCAAGGGCGATTTTTGACTTGAATTACAGTACGAATCAAAATAAGTTAAGTTAACAAATGAGCGAATTTTTAACTAATCTAAAAGTTATTTAGACTAATTAAACTAAAAGACGAATCATAGCCCACTTCATCTAATTCTTATTAAGTTATTTTAATCTCTTTATTAATTTATTTTATAAAATAATTTGATCGGTACAAAGTAGTTTAAAGGCTTATTTATTGTTGTTTTAATAGATTTGACTGCTATCTACGTGGATCTTTTTTAAATGGGAACTCGATAATTCATTAGCTTCTCTTAATTTTTTTGCGCATTTGGTATTCTAAAATCTATTAATGCGACTATTTTGAGTTTATACCACATGCAATATCGAAGGAAAACCACTTTTTATCACCGTATAATTTGTTTAAAAAGAATTGAGTTTAAAAAATTTAACTAAAAATAAAAAAAAAACAGTATTTATCTCACCATATTTCTTAATAATGATACCATAATAAATATATTGGTATAAAAAGATGGGACCGTTAAAAGAGAATCAACAATGCTTATTGCATAAAAAGAACTTTCCTTATTTAGATGAATGGAAAAAAAAATAACTAACCTAAAATAGGAAAGGAATAAGTATTAAACCTTTCAGTTTAATTTTTGTACTATAAAATAGAATTTCACAAAATAATAAAATTCTTTTAAACCTCAATGCACACTGCTTTTAGGAATTCTTCTAAACTAATAGGATTGGAACTTTTGACAATAATTTTTTTCTGCAATCTCTTGACTATATTGATCTAAAAAATCATAAGAAAATTTTGACAAATTAAGTACATCTTTATTTATTTATGAATATTCATAAGTACTCCTTTCGTCCGATAATACTTGTCCACTATTGATTCTGCAAATTTCTTAAAAAAATATAAATTGAAGGATAATTTTATTATATTACCCTTTTGAATATAAAAATATTAAATAGTAATCATATGATATTATACTACATAGTTTAAACTTCTCCTTCATGAAAAATGTTGCACCGAAAATTAGCAGACGTTTGGAAGTGTTGAGGATGCGATTAAGGTAAAATAAAATTAATGAATTACATTCTTAGTTTAAACTTCTCTTTCATTGTTATTGACTTATTGTCACAATTTGATTTTTCTTCTTCTTAGTTTTAATAAAGCTCGATAACGTGATACTCACATAAAGGAGAATATATGTACTAGTATTAGATTCATCTAAACTCGGTATAAATTTTACAATAAATATAAAAGTCACGATTTTAGAATAAAATGTGTGTATATATATATAAAGTGCCGCTCAATCCATACTTCAAATTCTCTTTGTCGGTGCTGCCAAGTCTATATTCTAAATTCTCTTTGTCGGCGTCGCCAAATCTATATTTCAAATTATCCTTATCGGCGTCGCTAGATTAATCATTTTATCGTTCTCTTTGTCGACGCCACTAAATTAATAATTTTTATCATTCAATTATTTAAAATACATTTCTTTATATTTTTACTATTTGATCATTTTAATTCACGTATGAAAAAATGTGCAGTCTTATAGCCCTGATATTTCAAATTCTCTTTGTCGGGGCCACCAAATTAATCATTTTATCATTCTCTTTGTCGGCACCACCAAATTTATAATTCTATCATTCAATTATCAAAAATACATTTCTTTATATTTTCCTTATTTGATCAATTTAATTTATGTATAAAAATTGTGCAATGTTATAGCCCTAGTTTTTCAAATTCTCTTTGTCGATGACATCAAAATTTGCAACAAATATAAAGCTTACAATTTTAGAATAAAGTGTGTGTATATATATAAAGTGTGTGTATATGAAATAGAAAAGTTTTGCTTCATTAAATTTAGAAGTATTGGATAGATTTTGAATTTTTAAGACACAAATAGGTGACGTAAAATAGGTGCACTGATAGTCCGCTATTCCATCTTAATGCATGAGTTGTACTGTTATGCTCGTCTCTTTTGTTGTAGTCTTGTAGGTACATTATAAAATAGTTTTAAAAAAATGAAAATTTAGTTTTTTCATATGGCATCTACAAAATTTAGTTCAAATTCTTGAACTTTTAAAGTATTTATATTATTTAGCTTAGGATACACGTATAATGCACGTGATCGTAAACTAGTTTTTTAAAATATGAAATCAGATTCTCACGGATTCACAAGTATAATAAAAATAGTTTTCTTCGTTCTCAAAATTGTTCAGTCTTATATCCCTAATATTCCAAATTCTCTTTGTCGGCGTCGCCAAATCTATATATCTAAACTCATATCAATCTCATTATGTGTCAACATCGTCAAATCTACATTCCAAACCCTCTTTATCGGTGCCGTCAAATCTACATTCCAAATTCTCTTTATCGGTGCCGCCAAATCTATATTTCAAATTCTCTTTGTCAGCGCTGCCAAGTCTATATTTTAAATTCTCTTTGTCGGCGTCGTCAGATTAATCATTTTAGCATTCTCTTTGTTGCCGCTACCAAATAATAGTTTTACCATTCGATTATTAAAAATACATTTCTTTACGATTTCATTATTTGATCAATTTAATTCATGTATTAAAAATCATTCAGTTTTATAGTTTTAATATTCCAAATTCTCTTTATTGGTGTCGCTAAATCACGATTTAAAATAAATTGTGTGTATATAAAGGGTGTCTACATGAAAAAGAAAAGTTTTGCTTCATTCGATCTAGAAGTATTTGATAGATTTTGAATTCTTAAGACACAAATAGAAATGTATCTGCAAGGTGACGTAAAATAGGTGCACTGATAGTCCGTCACTCCATCTTAATGCATGAGTTGTACTGTTGTGCTCGTCTTTTTTATTGTAGGTATATTATAAAATGGTTCTAAAAAATGAAAATGTAGTTTTTTCTTATGACATCTACAAAATTTAGTTCAAATTTTTGAACTTTTAAAGTATATATATATATATATATATATATATATATATATATATATATTTTATTTATTGTG
>JAJOOE010007298.1:0-62198 GCA_036250405.1 Solanum raphanifolium | reverse complement strand
GCATAAGTAGGGTCCATAGTCCTACCTACACTAAGTAACTCTTCAAGAAATCATGACTAGAGTTCATATTCTTAACTTTCGGGAGACATTGCCATAACTGACATAGACCATGTGAGCTATATGGAATCCGGTGTTCTACTCCCACACCGAAAAGAGAGGGTACTACTTGCCAAAGTAGGACCTACATATATAATAGCTATCTAGTGGATCCACTAAGCTAAGACCTACGGGGGCACGTAGTTATGGAACAAGGAGATTGCTACTAGAAAACCTTGACTTACTAAGCGTTGAGGTTTCCATCTCATGAGACAACATCTATGTTGGGAACCCGGACTTGCTAAACGTGAAGGTTCTCTTGTGGGAAGCTGGACTTGCTAAACGTGATGCCCCCACTCTCATTTTTCATGTTCACTCGGTGCTAAGCTCCAACTCCCTTTTTAAAATATCTTTAAGCCTTTATTTAACATTAGTTCATAAAGTAGGCTTTACGAACTTAATCCCTCATATCATATAGCTCAAAGGTTTCTAAGATGAGAATGACCTTTCATCATAGAACCTACATTATGTGAGAATGACCTTTCACATAATCATACCATATTCATAACATAGTCTAGTTTAGAGTACAATTGAGGAAACCTTTCAAGAGACTCACTTTCACTAGATTTTCATAAACCTTATTCATTCATTCATGTGTGTGTACATATGTGAGAAAGCCTTTCACATAAACACCTTTATACAACACATATTCATACCTTGCTAATCATACACTTTGCATGCATAATAAGATGTAAGGGTGCATATAAGAGTTAACCTTTCAATAGACACCATAACACATCATATTCATAGCTATACATGTAGAGTGTGTGTGCGCGCGCGCATATTGGTCCTCATAGTGACATATTAGCAACAACATTGATATTGAGTGCACTTCCCTTAAAGGGATCACAACACATTCACAATGTCCCCAATTCATGAGCAAGTCACATATAAAGCCCTTAGGGATTCTAGACCACACACCCACACTTCATCATAGGAGACAAGGACACATTCAATCATTGAATAGGTACTCCTAACATGTATATGATCAAACATTCATATAGGGGTCATATAGGTAGGGGTCATTCCACAATAGTACCTAACATAATTAATCATGTAGACCACACCTTATCCCTAACATTATCATTCACATTATACTCTTCATCATCAACACACTTTAAACATCATGCTAGCATTGAGAATTTCATACATAACCTTCATAGAATAACTTCATAAACATATGCATCATAATCATCAATTCACTTCACATCTATTGCCTTCAAGGCCATGATCTCAACATGCATAGATAGACAAGAAGTGAACACCTCCACCATAAGTGGATCGAACCACACAACATCAATTCTCATACTATAGACTAGAAAGTAGGTCAACTTACCAATTCTCCAAGCCATGATCACCATGGATCAATCCTCAACAATTCATAATCAATTGACATAGGTAGCAATAGGAATCAACAATGTAATTCAATATCATAAACATAGTCTAAGTACAATTCCATAAACAAAGGGATCAACCCATAACTTTGCCCATAAGGCCATAATCCTCAACTCATCAATATACCAGCAATTCAACATGAATAAGCATAGATAATCATAGGAAACATCAATACAATCTAATCTAAACATAATTTCATCAATAGATATCATATTCACAAAGACCCACATCATAGGCCAATTTTTGAGAATTTGGGGATCATGGGTTCTTCAAGAATTCCTTTGAAAAATTATCTTAAAAACCTTAATTCCACATGAATGCATCAATATAATGATTTAGCAAATTGTTTGACAAGGAACCCATGTTTAGATTGAAAATTGGGAATGTTGGTCTTTGAATCACTTTTGAAAATCTTTTATAGAACTCCTTGAATGAGAGGTTATTCAAGGATCAAGAGTCACCATACCTTAATTATTGAAGACCCACAAAATTAAAGAAGAAATCAGTTGAAAACCCATCTTCTAGCTTGAGCTTCATCAAGGTCTTCAATGGAGTTTCTGAGAGAATCTATTTTGAGAGGGAAGGGTCAATTTGAAGAATGGGGTCTAATTTTAGGTTATGGGGTTTTAACCAACTTAAAATACCCTAAAATAGGTAGAATAACCGTTTATAATAATTCTCCAAAGTACCAAAACTACCCCTCACTTAGTTGGACCTTTTAAACAAGTCAAACTTGAGTTTTATTTTCGCAGATTTCGTCGGGAAACAAGTTCGCGACGCGGAGGTGTTTCCACAAGTTTCTGGAAATTAAATTACGAGACAATAGAGTCCGCAATGTGTCCGCGACGCGGACCAAACTTTTTGGCCCATGGTGGAGCAGGTTCGCGACGCGGAGCCACTCCCTCCATGCACAATCTCAAGCTGCCTTGGCAGCTTGCTTGGCCAAGGTTGGGGTCCTCCTCGGGGACCCTTAGGGTGGCCCCCGTGGCGTCGTATCCGAATGTTTTGACCCTAAAAACATTTATTTAGACACTAGGGTCACCTCCACTGATTTTAGACTCCAAACACCACATAAAAACATGAACAACATACTAGAACACACCAACACGTAAAAGACTAGTTTCCGAACGTCTTGGTCGTCCCTTGACGTTTGACTTCCAAACTCTTTAAAACTGACTTACAAGGCTATTCTTCATTATTTTGACAAGTTATTAATGCATAAAACCCATGTGAGGCTCTACTTTATCCTACTTTATTTTGAGGATCGCTACAATATCCCTACTTAGGAACATTCGTCCTCGAATGACACTTAAAACACTTCCGAGGACTCAATGACCTAAGTAGCAGCTCACAATACACAACATACAACATCAACATAAGAGCACACATCAAGGAGGAACATTAACTCCACATAAAAGGCTCGAAACAACTTTGTGCAATTCAAGAAAGTAGCAACACATCTACCCACTCCTTATGCATCAACTTTATTATTTCCCATTTCATTGGAGGAACTTCCTTCTCCAAATCATCACTATGCTTAAAACTCTTTACTTCTCATAAGTATAAGAGGAACTACCTTCTCCATATTCAATGAGCATCAACATATATATTAAGCAATCAACAAGACATTTCTTTAACAAGACAACATCAAGCATGCTCATTACAACTCTCATGAAGTCAACACCACACAACATCTATGGGTGCAATTTAAACCATAAGATATAAAGTTCGTGAAAACTCAAAATACAACTTAAGCATGAATTTTTCACAAAAATATGCACATACAAAGAAATCATGTCATAATTATCATTCTCATTTCAAACACCAAAGAAACACAACATGCAACTATCTCATTAAAGCACGTTATGCAACTTTATCATAAGAAATCATTTAAGCATGCACTTCAAATTAACTCATGCAACACAAGAAAGTAGAAACTTTATTCACTGACTCATAATGCATCAACCACATAGGCCTTTCTTATGTTCATAGGAGGAACTACCTTCTCCTAAGCATGACATCATATTCACCCCTTTTATATCATCATAGGGTCCAACATGCAATGACTTTCAATTGCACACATAGACATGACCAACATTTCCACTCATGAGGCAATTAAGCAATTCATACAAGTTGCACCCTAACATGACGATTATAGAACATCTACTAGTCTTATCATTTAATCATCATACTATCAAGAACATACATGTCATTACCATGTTTAGTTATGTTCAAGGAGGGACTACCTTCTCGTAGTCACAACATACACACATGGCATCATAAACTCATAAGCAAGCATTACACAAAGGTCAATTCTTTTAAGGATAAATTCCAACTTCTAACTTAAGCATGCTCATACCCTCTTCCTCATGAAGTCAAGAGTGCATTCACCATATAAAGATGCATATTGACATGAGCAACATGAATTTTATTACTAAAATTCCATTTTTATGTAGTAAGAACCCTTCAAAACATGCATAACATAGTGTCTTCTAGGACAACATGCATAACATACGGAGATCTTGCAACTTATAATCATATGCAAGACTCCAAACATGAACAAGCTACTAGGAACTCTTTGGTCTCAAGCTTGAATAAGAATAGAAGGAAAAAGATAAGGATATCAACAACCTTACTACTCACTCATCATCCCCCACTTACGGTAAACCCATCTAAGAGCACATTAAAGTAACCAAGAGAACTATCACTTACCAATTAAGCATAATGTCCCCCTCTTGGTATCAAGTTATGCACACTCTTTTAATCATTACCTCCTTCATCTCTAAGGTAGGAACCATTCTCCACTAAATATTCACTATACTCCCTTAGGTGAGAATTTCAAGAATCCAAAAAAAATGAGTATCTATACCACTCCTCTTCATATCTATTACCCAAAGTGGTTCTCAAAATGGAGAACTTAAGGAAATTCAACGTAGAATATTAAGGGCACTCAAAACCTTACCATCTAGGCACATTATCCCCGACTTGGGGTGAGCTTAATCAACTCTTTACCACTTTTAGGCCACCATAATCATGCATATTATACCTTGACCTCATCCATAACCAATACTCATAGACAAGGAAACATTCGTGTTTATAGCTTGTAGTAAGTAAAGTCACTCTTCGCAACAATCCATATCATGCATGCATAAATTCATATATCTACATAGCACAAGGAAACCACACCATAACCCCTTCCAAAGTCTACTTGTGTAATATATAAGTGAAACCCCATACCACCACTCATACTAAGTAAAGGTCCTTCAGAAGTCATATGTATAGTTCATGTTCATGTTCTTGTCATATTCATATTCTTGTCATGTAGGGAAATGTAGCCTCAATCGACATAGACCATCTGAGCTACATGGAATCGGGCAACGAAAACAGGTGTCCTACTTGCCTAAGGTAATACTCATGTATTAGCTTCTAGGTGGATCCACTAGCTAAATACCTATGTGAGAACATAGTTACGGGATAAGGAGATTGCTACTAGAAACTCGGATTGACTAACGTAAAAGGTTTCCATCTCATGAGATAACTGTTTTGGGAACCCGGACGAACTGCATAGAAGGAACCCATTGGGAAGCCGTACTAACTGGTGTAAAGGCTTCCATCTCATACTCATATCCTCTCGGTGCTAAGCATAATTCCCTTTAATATTCATGTTAAGTCTTTACTTAAGTTCAAGTTCATGAAAGAATGCCCTTGCACTCAAACCAACATGGTATCATGATAGCTCACATATTAATTAGGTGAGGATGGTCTTTCAACCTTAGAATCAATAATATGTGAGTAAGCATTTCACATCATGTTCATAGTGTGTTCATGAGAATAGTCTTTAAATCAACACAACAACATCATCATAGTCATAGACATTTCATGCATAGTCATGTGTAAGGGTATAGGGAGAATGATATTTCAACAATAGCACAATTACACCATAATCATAGGGTCTTTACTTTCTAAGTGAATCATAAGCTCATACACAATTCTTATCAACATGTAGAAACCCTCATAATTTGACGTTCAAGGGCTATGAATCACAATCAATCCACACATCTAAAATTACTACATTAGATAAGGGGAATATCATGATTCGATAAATCAATCTATATAGACATAATCAATTAACACGTTTCTATAATCAATCAACCCACAACATCAATTCACAATTTGGTATTATGGGGGATTCATGGGTTCTTGGCGGGATTTCATCATAAATCAACAATAAATCATCAATTCAATCATAATCCATAATAAATCAACCATTGAAAACGTTTTAAAAGAGAACCCATGACTTAGATTGAATCCCTAGGTTTTGGTGGAAATTGGAAGCTGTGAAATCCAGTTTTGAAGGGACTCTATGGGTGAAAGCTACCCATAGATGAAAAGCCACCATACTTTGATTAAGAATCTCCAAGAAATTTGAGGAAGAACCCTTCAATTCTCCAAACCCTATCTCTAATTCTACCTTTCTTCTTCTTTGAGTTTTAGAGAGAGAAATATTGTGAGGAAGATGAAGTTTTTGTTTGGTTTAGGTGTTTGAGTTTAATGACTTAGTTTGGGTGAATTTTGACTTAAAACAACTTATATAGTACCCCTAATACCCAAAATGACCCTACCTTAATTGGACAAAAATAGAATATGACTTAATTGACCTTTATTTAGTAATCCCATCGAGGCACCATGAGCCACCTTCACCTGTCGTGGTGAGGACCACGATCCGTTGTCCCCCTCATGAAGGTTGGGGAAATAGCTAGGTAAATGGTGCATGAAGCTCACAAGCCCAAGGCATTTCCACGAGGGGCTCCATGAGCCGTGGTCCCTCTTGTAGTCCTTGAGGCAAAAGCTATGCTACTTGGGCCCCTAGCTCACATGCCCAAGGCATCCTCACGAGGGTCTACACGAGCCATGGTCAAGACCACTGGCCGTGGTCCCTCCCATGAATCTTGAGGCAGTGGCTAGGCCACTTGGGGGCTTCTCCTCCATGGCCAAGGCAACTCCACGAGGCCTCCAACGAGCCGTGGTCAAGACCACTGGCCGTGGTGATGGCCGTGGAAGTTGAGGCAGTGTTGCCCAAGTTGGGGGAAGCCTTGGGCTTTCGCCTTGGCTTGGCCCGTTTGCCTTGGCACTTGC
Organism: Solanum raphanifolium; assembly: GCA_036250405.1. Taxonomy (NCBI): domain Eukaryota; kingdom Viridiplantae; phylum Streptophyta; class Magnoliopsida; order Solanales; family Solanaceae; genus Solanum; species Solanum raphanifolium. Next base: position 55,571 of record JAJOOE010007298.1, on the reverse strand, counting down.
CCTTTGGTCTTAACTCGTTTAGCCCTCATTTCAACTCTAGATGGTGTACTAATCTACGGAGAGTCGTTTTATGATTTTTAACTCTTTCGTTTTAGCTTTAGTTTAGCCTATAAGTTTCCGGAGTGTTACCTTATCTCGTCCTTGGGAACATTCGTCCTCGAATGATTATTAGACACCTTACGAAAGTAAAGACTCAAGACTAGCATCCTATCATGCATGCAACATCAAACAATGCACCATTTAAAGGAGGAAACATCAACTCCATCTCAAGACATAATCAATGCAACACAAAGAAGTAGGAGCTACATCCACAACCCATTATGCCCAAAATTCATCATTTCTCATAAACATAAGAGGAACTACCTTCTCCAACTCAAAGCAAGCTCAACACAACATTATGGAGCCAGTATGCCATTTCATCAAAAGTATAAATAAGCATGTTCATCAAATCATCTCATGAAGTCAAATAGGCAATCATCATACTCTAATGCGAAAAAAATCAATCATGAGGAACACATCAATCATGAAAACTCATTTTCTTACTAAACATCAATTTCATTAGGAACATGCATAACATAAGGAAATCATGGAAAAACTCATACAATACACATGACTCCAAAAACACTAAAACTCAAGAGGAACTACTCACCTCAAGCTTGATTAGGAGTAGAATGAAAGAGATGAGGATAGCCGAACTGCTAATCGGCCTCGGCCTCCAATATAGCACCCTCAACTAAATGAGTCCTCCATAAAACCTTTACGGAAGCTACTTCTTTGTTTCTCAATCTTTTCTCTTACCAGTCCAAGATTTCTACAGGAACTTCCTCAAAGGATAGACTCTCATCAACTCCTAAACCCTCCAAAGGAATGATGGATACTGGATCTCCAATGCATTTCTTAAGCATGGAAACATGAAACACCAGGTGATCTGGAGCCAACTCATTCGGTAAGTCTAACTCATATGCAACTTTCCCAACACGTTTTAAGATTTGATATGGGCCTACATATCGAGGACTAAGCTTCCCTTTTTTGCCAAACCTCATCACACCCTTCATAGGTGCGATTTTTAAGTAAACCCAATCACCAATTTCGAATTCTAAATCCCTCCTTCTAACATCGACATATGACTTTTGCTGACTTTGGGCCGTCTTCAACCTCTCTCTAATGAGTCAGACATTCTCAATGGCCTCATACACTAGTTCGGGAAAAATTAGAGCAATTTCACCTACTTCAAACCAACCAACCGGAGATCTACATCTCTTACCATACAATGCTTTAAAACGATCCATGGCAATACTTGAAGGGTAACTATTGTTGTAGGCAAACTCTATTAATGGAAGATGGTTATCCCGATTACCCTTGAAGTCTATAACACATGCTCTCAACATATCCTCTAAGGTTTGGATGATACGTTCCGCTTGACCATCCGTTTGAGGGTGGAAAGTGGTGCTAAGCTTCACCTTAATACCAAGCCCTTTTTGGAGTACCTTCCAAAAGTGTAAAGTAAATTGAGTACCCTGATCCGAAACAATAGATAAAGGAACCCTATGCAACTTCACTATTTCCTTGATGTACAATTTGGCATAGTCTTCCACCAAAAATGAAACCTTGATGGGAATAAAGTGGGCGGATTTTGGCATTGTATCAACAATGACCCAAATAGAATCATGTTGCCTTCGAGTACGAGGCAGACCCACTATAAAGTCTATGTTCACATCCTCCCACTTCTAAGTGGGAATATCTATTTCTTAGGACAAGCCTCCCGACCTTTGATGCTCAAAATTAAGTTGTTGACAATTCGGACATTTGGCTACAAAACCCGCTATATCCTTCTTCATACCATTCCACCAATAGACTTGCCATAAATCACGGTACATCTTGGTGGCTCCCAGATGAATACAATACCGCAAACTATGAGCTTCTTCTAGAACTTTCTCTCTCAAGCCATCAACATCGATAATATAGTAACCTAACTAAAGGTTGGGGTCGTGTCCTAATGAGTGGTTTTGAGAATTAAGAGAAAAATAAAATTTAGCTCTAATTAGTCATAGCTAAAGACATTAAAGATTAAAAACATATTAAATTAAAGGGGGTGACACTAAAGTGTCAAATATTAATTGGGGATTTTTTCACAAGTAGTAAAAACATCAAAAATTAGCAAGAAAATCAAGTATAGGGACAAGTTCTTGGGGTGTGACCTCAATGTAAATTGAGATAAATCGTTGGGTACATGCTTTCGATAGGAAATTTTCAAGATAATAGTGATTAGGCTAAGATTTAGATGGAAATAAGTTCCCTCTCGGGCAACTTATCCAGTTTCAAATGGGTTCCTCTCGGACACCCACTTGCCGCATAATGACCAGCCTACGCCTTACCCTACTCACTCTCTCGAGCTGAGTGTTAGGATATGGGACCAGGGTTCACCCTCTCGGGCTAAACCTCATGTCGACCCACTCCTTAGGCGATCAGTCTTGTGGTCTTGGTTTTGCGACCTCCCACTCGGGAAAGCCGAAAACACATGGGTGGTTATGTATTTGCAACTACAAACCCATTAAATTAAACCACAACCACTAAGTTAAATCACCATTAAAATACATCTAACCTATCAACAAGCAAGACCCAACATCAATATCAACACATATTTGCTAAATCACACCCCAAGAATAGGGGTTTTTAGCCACACATAAAGAAATAACAAAGTACACCTAAAATGATACTAAACTCAAATGGGTATAAGAAATTAAACCTTGATTTAAGCAAAGGAAGAAGAATGGAAAAGACCCACTTCCAACTTGGGGAAGATGAAACCCTTCTCTCTTCAAGTCTCCCACAAAACGCTCTTCAAACTTGAGAGAAAATATCCCAAAAAAGTACTATTCTATTATGAAAATAATAATAATGGTTCGGCTCCCTAAAAATTAATAAAGAGTTTAGTATTTATATCCATAGAAGTTAGTGTTGGCGGATAGTTTGGCGAGGTTAGTCGGGTTCACCGAATGACTTGGCGACTTACCCTTTTTCTGTCTCATCGCCGTTTAGTGCTTCCTTTCAGCATCTTCAAGTTCTGGACCATTGGACGGTATAGCACTGCTTCGCGGAACTACTCGGCGAAGCATCGACTGCTCCTTTTATTGCCTTTTTGATCTTCTTCCTTCAGGGCTTCGCATAATGGAACAAAGGGCGGAGTCTGTCCTTTTGGCGACTCGCCAAGTGTGCTCGACGTAGTTCAAGCTTCAGAGTCTTCATTCTTTTCAGCTTTTTTGTTTCATTTTGCGCCTAAGCGTACATGCTTCCGCTAAAACTTCAAATACCTGAAGCTTAAGAGTTTTCATCAGATATTGAGACAAAATAATTATTCTTGGACACTATTTTTATCAAATTAAAGCCCTAAATGAGTCCAATTTTTGGACTCATCAGCTACCCAAGAATAAAAATCATCCATACCTTGACTAAGAATCACTATGAATTTTGGGGAAGAACCTTGAAAATCTACAAACCCTAGCTCCAATGGCTTCTTCTTCTTCCTTGAGCTTAGAGAGAGAAATATTGAGAGAGGAGGGAGTTTTTTATTTCAATTTGGGTGTTTATGAATAATGACCAAGTCTTATGAAATTTGACTTAAAGAAAACTTATATACTTCCACAAAAAAATACCCAAAACACCCCCACTTAATTGGACTAAAAAAGAAATGACCAAGTTGACCCTCATTTTAAGGGTCCCCGTCAGGGACACCGACCCACCTCAACGAGCCGTGGTGTGGACAACGACCTGTGGTCCCCCTCGTGGAGTTAGGGCAGTAGCCTCCATTTTAGAGCACAAGGCTCCTTTGGCCAAGACCTCTTCACGAGCACCTTCACGAGCCGTGAAGTGGACCACGACTCATGGTCCTGCTTGTGAAGGGTGAAGCAGTAGCTAAGCTACCTCAAGCCCCCAGGCCCTCATGCCAAGTCTCCTTCAAGAAGGGCTCCACGTGCCGTGGTCCCTTCTATGTAGTTGAGGTAGTGGCTTGGTTGTGGGTGGCCATTATTTCCAAGGCCAAGGAGACTTCACGACCACCTTCATGAATCGTGAAGTGGACCTTGACTCATGGTCCCTCTCATGAAGGTAGGGCATTGTGCTCCTATCTAGGGGCATCCTTGGCTTGGCCCCTTTGCCTTGGCACTTGCCCCTTGGTATTGATTCAAATGACTTCATTTCAACCCTAATGACTTGTAAAATTTCGAGGAGTCAATTTATGACTTTTAACCTTACGTTTAGGCTCTAGTTTAATGTACTATTTTTTGGGGTGTTACATTATCTCCCCCTTGGGAACATTCGTCCTCGAATAACGATCTAGACACCTTACAGAAGTATAGACTCAATATTAGCAGCACAACAAGCATGCAACTTAACAAAAGGCAGAATTCATATGAGGAAACATCAACTCCATCTCAAGACATAATCCATGCAATCACAAGGAAGTAGGAAACTACCTATATAGCCCATCATGCACAAAGTTCAGCAATGCACTTTTTGAGCATCAAAACATGAAACACCGGGTGAATTGAAGCCAACTCACTTGGCAAGTTTAATTCATAAGCACACTTCCCGATACACATCAAGATTTGATATGGGCCCACATACTGGGGACTTAGATTTTCCATTTTACCAAATCTCATCACACCTTTCATAGGTGATATTTTCAAGTAGACCCAATCACCAATCTAGAATTCTAGATCCCTCCTTCTAACATCGGCATAGGACTTTTGCCGACTTTAGGCCGTCTTCAACCTCTCTCTATTAAGGCGGACCTTTTCAATGGCCTCATAGACTAACTCGGGACCAAGTAGAGCAACTTCACCTACCTTAAACAACCCAATCGGAGACCTACACCTCCTACCATACAATGTTTCAAACGGTGCCATGGCAATACTTGAGTGGTAACTATTGTTGTAGGCAAAGTTTAACAATGAAAGATAGTCATCCCAACTACCCTTGAAGTCAATCACACATGCCCTCAACATGTCCTCTAAGGTTTGAATGGTGCGTTCCGTTTGACCATCCGTTTGAGGGTGAAAAGTGGTACTAAGTTTAACATTGGTACCAAGCCCTTTTCGGAAAGCCTTCCAAAAGTGTGCAGTAAATTCAGCACCTCGATGAGAAATGATGGAGAAGGGAACCCCATGCAACTTCACTATCTCATTGATGTACAACTTGGCATAGTCTTCCGCCGAATAAGAAACCTTGACGGGAATAAAGTGAGATAATTTTATCATCCTATCAACAATGACCCAAATAGAATCATGTTTCCTTCGAGTACGAGGCAAACCCACCACAAAATCCATATTCACATCCTCCCACTTCCAAGTGGGAATATCTATTTATTGGGACAAACCTCCCGGCTTTTGGTGTTCGGCCTTAACTTGTTGATAATTCGGACACATGGCTATAAAACCCGCTATATCCTTCTTCATACCATTCCACCAATAGACTTCCCATAGGTCACAGTACATCTTGGTGGCTCTCGGATGAATAGAATACTGCAAACCATGAGACTCTTCTAGAATTTTCTCTCTCAAGCCATCTACATTCGAAACACATAATCTACCTTGGTACCTAAGCACCCCATCTCCCCCTTGGGAGAAAGCCTCAATGGATTTCCCAAGTACTGATTCTTTCAACTCTATTAAAATAGGATCAAGGTGTTGCTTAGACTTTACATCTACAACAAAAGACGATTAAGAACTATGATGGACCATGACACCACCCTTGGAGGAATTCATGAGCTGGACACCTAACCAAGCCAACCTATGCACATCCCGAACTGAATCCTTCTTCTCATCTTCTATATGAGCCACACTACCCATGGACATTCGACTTAAGACATCAGCAACTACATTGGCTTTGTTGGGGTGGTAAAGGACACTCATATCATAATCCTTCAAAAGTTTTAACCACCTTCTTTGTCGGAGATTCAAGTCTTTTTGGCTAAACACATATTGGAGACTCTTGTGGTCGGTGAACACATCAACATGCACCCCATATAGATAATATCTCTATATTTTCAAAGCAAATACCACCGTTGCCAACTCGAGATCATGAGTCGGATAGTTCTTCTTATCTATCTTTAGTTGCCTTGAGGCATAGGCAATCACTTTCCGATGTTGCATAAGGACACATCCTAAATCCACTCGAGAAGCATCACAATATACTACAAACCCATCGGTACCCTCCGATAAGGTCAAAACCGGAGCGTAGGTGAGTTTATCTTTCAATTCTTGGAAGCTTTTCTCACAATCTTCCGACCACACAAATTTAGCCTTCTTTTCAGTTAAGGTCGCCAATGGAGAAGCAATAGAGGAGAAGCCCTCAACAAACCTCCTATAGTAGCCGGCCAAACCCAAAAAGCTTCTAATATCGGTTGGATTTAGAGGTCTAGGCCAACCTTTGAACGTATCCATCTTCTTTGGATCCACCTCAATACCCTTGCTCGACACAATATGACCAAGGAAGGCAACCGACATTAGCCAAAACTCACATTTACTAAACGTAGCATATAATTGGTTATCGTTAAGGACTTGTAGCACAACTCTCAAATGGTCCATATGGTCACTCTCACTCTTAGAATAGATCAAGATATCGTCAATAAACACAATGACGAACATGTCGAGATAATTCTAGAAAACCCTATTCATAAGGTCCATAAAAGTCGTCGGGGCATTCGTTAGGCCAAAAGACATTACTAGGAACTCATAGTGACCATATCTTGTTCAGAAGGCCGTCTTAGGAATGTCAACCCCTCTTACCTTTCGTTGATGGTAACCCGAACGAAGATCTATCTTGGAAAAATAGTTAGCCCCTTGAAGTTGGTCAAACAAATCATTAATTCTAGGAAGAGGATACTTATTCTTTATAGTGACCTTGTTCAATTGGCGGTAATCAATACATCCTAAGGGACCCATCTTTCTTCTTTACTAACAATATCGGAGAACCCCATGGAGATATGCTTGGTTGAATAAAACCCTTGTCTAATAAGTCCTTGAGTTGCTCCTTCAACTCAACCGAAGCCATTCTATAGGGAGGGATATATATGGGTTGTGTATCCGGCAAAAGATGAATGCCAAAGTCTATTTCCCATTCGGGAGGAATGTCGGGCAAGTCATCGGGAAAGGCTTCCGAAAACTCACTCACCACAGGGACCGACTCTAAAGAAGGGAACTTGGACTCAACATCCATGACCCTAACAATATGATACATATGCACCCCTTGGAAATCATTTTCCTAGCTTTTAGACATGAAACAAATTGACCTCTAGGAATAGAATTCCCCTCTTTCCACTGTAAAATTGGCTCCTTAGGAAATTGAAATTTGACCACTCGGGTCCTACAATCTATTGAAGCATAAAATGCATGCAACCAATCCATGCCCAAAATTACATCAAAATCAAGCATGTCTAATTCTACCAAATCAACCAAAGTGACTTTATGAGACAAAGAAATAGGACAACTCCTATAGACTCTTTTTGCCACTACCGAGTCACCAACCGGGGTAGACACCGAAAAAGGTTCTAGTAACTCTTCGGGGAGCACTTCAAATTTCATAGCCACAAAAGGTGTAACAAAAGATAAAGTGTCACCCAGGTCTAATAAGTTGTAAACATCAATAGAAAATACTTGCAACATACCCGTAACAACATCCGGGGATCTCTCTTGGTCACCTCGGGATTGGAGAGCATAAAAGCGGTTCTTCTTGGGAACATCAAAATTTGAGCCACTTGAAGGGACTTGTTTGCCCTCTTTCCCTTGAAACTTTAACATGGGACAATCTCTCTTCATATGACCGCTCTTCCCACAACTAAAGTAACCATCTAATAATGCATAAACATCAATAGAAAATACTTGCAACATACCCATAACAACATCTGGGGATCTCTCTTGGTCACCTCGGGATTGGAGAGCATAAAAGCGGTTCTTCTTGGGAGCATCAGAATTTGAGCCACTTGGAGGGACTTTCTTGCCCTCTCTCCCTTGAAACTTTAGCATGGGACAATCTCTCTTCATATGACCGCTCTTCCCACAACTAAAGCAACCATCCGTGCTAACTAGGCACTTGCCTTCATGTTTCTTACCACACTTTGCACAATTAGGCCTATCAATATAAGATCTACCACTATTACCTCCATGTGGCTTAGGGTTAGACACCCTATCTTTGTTGACCCTTGGAGTGCTAAAGGAGCTTTGGTTGGAAAACCTCTTCTTGAACCTTAGTTTACCTTGAACCTCAAATTTACCCTTGGAAGAATTCCCATCATCGGTCCTTGCCTTTTTTACTTCTCTATTCACTTGCTTGAGCTTTTCTTCCTCAATTTACTCGGCATGAATCATGAACCGTGAAATATTCATACTTGGGATGAGCATTGCCGAACAACATTCATTGACTACCAAGTCGGATATCCCCATAACAAATTTGTTCATCTTGGCCCTAGAGTTCTCCACTAAGGTTGGAGCATATTTAGACAATTGGGTGAACTTAATGCTATACTCCTTCACACTCATACATCCTTGGCGGAGGTTGATGAATTCTTGCATCTTTCTCTCCCTGAACTCTAGTGGGAAAAACCTATCAAGGATGGTCGACTTAAACACTCCCTAATCAACCGAGCCCTCTCTTACGGGTCTCTCATTCTTCCATTGCTCATACCATACCTGGGCCACATCCTTTAATTGGTAGGCGGCTAGTTCCGCCTTCTCTTGAGACGACACCCCTATAGCATCAATCACCTTAAACACTTCTTCTATAAAGCCTTGTGGGTCTTCATCTACTTTGGAGCCATAGAACATAAGGGGATTCATTCTAGTGAAATACCTTATCCTTTATGCGGTTGTACTCACATTGGGGTTCACTTGAACTCTAGCATCCTTAGTGACTTGAGCCGTCAAAGCATGAGTCAATGTTTGGAGAGCCGTCCTTATTTCCACATTGGTCATAGCCCCCTCTTCATTAGGATCTTGAGGATCTTAAGGATCTTGGGGAGGAACTCTCTCATTAACATTCTCCAATTGCACCTTCTTTGCATTCCCTCTTCTTGTATTCATTGCCTATAATCACAATAGAAGGGTTAGGAAAGGACTTCATAGAGTTAGGACTCCAAAGCACGACTAAAGAGTAATGAAAGAAGTGAAAGTTCCTAAATATCTTATAGCCTCTCATTCATATGGGTGGCGCGCTTCACACTTATGAATAAGACTCTACTAAACGTGGTTCATGAGACATCATCCTAGAATCATTCTAAACCTTGTGCTCTGATTACCAAGTTTGTCATGATTTAGCGGTACCCCCTAGACGTAACACGGCGTACTTGACCCCGAAGGGGTCGCATACAAGCCCTTAGCATAATCATACACATAAGTCATAGAATAATGCTAAAAAATTTAAAACTTTTACAATCGAAGTTAAACTTTTTTTTCAAAAACGAAAATAGAATCTAGACCTTGTCTCAATCACCATCTAATACAATAGAGTAGTACAAATAGGGTCAAAAGCCCTTTACATCAATAAAGTCTCAAAGTAGGAAATACAATAAAAACTAAGAAATGATAACATCTTGTCCTCGACCTTGAGGACTCACCAAGCCTAGGGAATAGTCGACCCAAGCTTCACTTGTAATAAGGAGTATATATCAACAGTCGGAACCTACACTCATGGAATGTAGAAAATATGGGTTGGCACAAATAATGTACTAAGTATGGATGCTATGCACAAAATCCTTAAAATGTGCATAACAGAGACATCTAGTTGAAAACATGTCTTTATAAAGTTTAGAAACCATTATGCACATATATGAAGAAACCTAAGTCATACCCACATATAAGCAACCCAAAGTCATACTAGTGCAATGCAAAGGAAATATCCCATAACCCTTCCAAATGCTAAGTTTCACATTTAGATCACCAACAACATACATATATTACCTTTGGGTCATCTATAACCAACATACATAAGTAAGGAGACATTCATGATCATAACTTGTAACAAGTAAAGTCAACCTTAACATTCATACATACGATACATACATAATTCATAAGTCTTCATAACATAAGAGAACCTAACCATAACCCCTCTTAAAGTCCACTTGTGCAATGTATGGGCGAAGTCCCATACCCCCACTCATACTAAGTAGTACCTCTTAAGAAGTCATAATTAAAGTCCATGTTCTTATCATAGTTCATATTCATATCATATATGGATAATAGCCTCAACTGACATAGACCATGTAAGCTACATGGAATCCGGTGTTCTACCTACACACCGAGAAGAGGTTACCTACTTGCCTAAGGTAGGACGTACATAATAGCTTTTAGATGGATCCACTAGCTAAGACCTATGTGGGAACATAGTTATGGGATATGGGTATTGCTACTAGAAACCCGGACTTTGATAAACATAAAAGGTTTCCATCCCATGAGACAACATACATTGGGAAGCCGGACTTGTTAAACATAAAAGCCTCCATCTCATTTTCATATCCACTCGGTGCTAAGCATAACTCCCTTTAAAAGTCACATTAAGTCTTTACTTAAGTTTAGGTTCATGAAAGAATGCACTAGGCACTCAAACCAACATACATCATAATAGCTCATACATTCATTAGGTGAGAATGCCCGTTCAACCTTAGAATCATCAACATGTGAGTAAACCTTTCACATTATATTCATAGTGTTCATGAGAATGGCCTTTCATTCAACACAACAATACTACCATAGTCATATGATATCGTACATAGTCATATCATACCACACATAGTCATCTGTAGGGGTATAGTGAAGAAGGATCTTGCATCAATACCACAATATACACAATAATTAAACACCTCCAACTTTCAAGTGGATCAACATGATCATATACATTTGTCATAGGTTCATCACTATCAAAGTGAATCACAAGTTTATATACAATCTTCATCAATATACATAAACCCTAGTTATTGCCCTTCAAGGCTAAGAATCAAAGCCATCCCCAATTGCAAGAATTACAACACTAGATAGGGAAATTTCATGATTCAACAACATAATAACATAAACATAATCAATTGACAAGCTTACATGATAGATCAAGTCATACCCTAGTTCACAATTTATGAAGAAGGGGAAATTATGGGTTTAAGGGAGAGTTTCATCAAAATCCAACAATACTTCAACATTACCATCATAAATCATCATAATCAACCAATATAAACCATAATTAAACAATGGGAAACGTTTTGGAAGAAGACCCATGTTGTAGTTTGAAAACCCTAGGTTTAAAGACAACCTATATACTTCCCCTAAAAATACCCAAAATACCCCCACTTAATTGGACTAAAAATGAAATGACCAAGTTGACCCTCATTTTAAGGGTTCCCATCAGGGACCACGACCCACCTCCATGAGTCATGGTGTGGAACACGACCCGTGGTCCCCCTCATGGAGTTCGGGAAGTAGCCTCCATTTTGGAGCACAAGGCTCATTTGGCCAAGTCCTCTTCACGGGCACCTTCACGAGTTATGAAGTGGACCACAACTCGTGGTCCTGCTCGTGAAGGGTGAGACAGTAGCTAAGCTACCTCAGGCCCCCAAGCCCAAGACCACGAGTCGTGGTCCCTTCCGTGAAGTTGAGGGAGTGTCTTGGTTGTGGGTGGCCATTTTTTCTAAGGCTAAGGAGACTTCACGACCACCTTCACGACTACCTTCACGAGTCGTGCAGTGGACCATGACTTGTGGTCCCTCTCGTGAAGGTGGGACAGTGTGCTCCTAGATAGGGGTAACCTTAGCCTTTGGCCTTGGCTTGGCCCCTTTGCCTTGGCACTTGCGCCTTGGTCTTCATTCAAATGACTTCATTTCAACGCTAAATGACTTATAGAATTTTGGAGAGTCATTTTATGACTTTTAACCTTACGTTTAGACTCTAGTTTAACCTACCATTTTTTGGGGTGTTACAATTGAGTATGAATTGCCTATAGACTTGATGAGATGAATTGTTGAACATGCTTTAGCCATGCCTTTTGAGAATGAATTGCATATAGGCTCCAAGAGATTTTGTTGAGCATGATTTTAGCTTGGAGATGTTAGTTGCCCCTTGAACATGAGAAATGTGAAATTTCATGCATATTGGGTTGCTAGATGTAGTTCCTACTTCCATATTATGCATTGAGTATGTTTAGCTTGGAGTTCATGTTTCCTCCTTGTATATGTGTTGCATGCATGATGGGCTGTCAGAGTTAGTTTCACCCCCCTTATGATGTTTTGATATCATTGATGTTTGCATTATCAACGACACAACTTCCGATGCAAGTGTCTACGATCGTGCAATAGTATAATAACCCAACCAAGGGTTGGGGTCAAGTCCCAAGGGAGTGGGCGTGAAAATTAGTGGTTAAGTGCAAATGTGCTAAAGCTAATTGTAGCTAAAGATTTTAACGAGTGAAAACATAGCAAATAAAAGGGATGACGCAAGCGTCAAGTATCGAATGGGAGTTTGTAAGCAAGAAACAATAAAAATAGTGAAATAAGAAAATTTATGCAATGAGAAGCGGATTCTTGGAATGTGACCGAAATACGGGTTAATCTAAATTATTGGATACAAGTTTTCGATAGAAAATTTATAGAATAATAGTGACAAGGCTAAGCTATACGTGGGAATAAATTCTCTCTCGAGCAACTTACCACATTTCAAATGGGCTTCTCTCGGACACCCACTTGCCGCATGAAGACCAGCCAACGCCTTACCCCACTCACTCTCTCGAGCTGAGTGTTAGGATATGGGACTAGTGTTCACTCTCTCGAGCTAAACCTCATCTCGACCCACTCCTTAGGCCATCAATCTAGTAGTCTTGGTTTCACGACATCTCTTTTGAGCAAGCCAAAAACACATAAATAAACATGTATTTCCAACTACAAATATGTTAAATTCATCCAGAACTACTAGACGAAATCACCATTATACTACATCTAATCTATTAGCAAGGAAGACCTAACAACAATCTTAACCCATATTTGCTAAATCACACCCCAAGAATTAAGGTTTTTACCCACACATCAAGAGATTAGAAATTTATACCTTCAATGATGTTGAAATCAAATGGGTATGAAGATTTAAGTCCTAATTTAGGCAAAGAATGAAGAATCCAAGAGACCCACTTCCAAATTCTTGGAGATGAAACCCTCTTCTTTTTCAAGTTTCCAAAACCCTCTCAAACTCAGAACAAAACAAAAAAGTTCAAAAAATATATTAATTGTTTCACATTGAAAGTCTGATACTAAGATATAACTCTCAACGAGTATTTATAGTTTTCAAAAATCTGTGGTGCAGCGGATCATTCAGTGACATTAGTTGGAATCGCCGATCAACTCGGCGATTTGCCCTTTGATGTAGTTCAGCGCCGTCTTGCACCATCCTTTAGCATCATCGTACTCTGGGTCATTGGGCGACATGGTACTGCCTCACGAAACTTCTCGACGATGCGCCAACTGCTCCCTTTTTCCGCCGACTTGATCCTTTCTTTCAGGGTTCAGCACACCGGAACAAAAGGTGAAGTGAGACCTTTCGGCGATCCTCAGCCCTTCATTTTCTTCTTTCTTTTCAGCCTTTTCGTTCCTTTTTGCGGAGTAGTGTCCATGCTTTCCATCAAACTTCAAATACCTAAAACTTACGTGTTTTCATCAGATATTGAGATAAAATAAGAACTTGAGGACACAAATTCTATAAAGCCTTGAATGAGTCCAATTTGTGGTCTCATCAACACCCCCAACTTAAACTTTTGGTTGTCCTCAAGCAAACTCAAGTTCAGTCATTCAAAAAGGGTGTCTCGAATAGTGCTACACAAGACTCAATCATGAATGCACACAACAAGACTCAATTTACTTATGCAAATATCAAATGTGTACTCAAAGATCCAAGTTGTGACTCACGAATATCAAAGAACCTCATGTTCACAATACTTGCTTCAAATGCAAGTTCAAGATCAACTAAAGTGTTCGAATGCCCTCACAGAAAGAATGATTCTATAATCACACAATGGTTCACAAATTTCAAGCTTCGAAATCAGATGCAACACTCACTCTCACAAGGAAGAACACAATGCATGCTTTCACCCATAGGTTTACCCGTATTTTCCGAACAACATTTGTTTCAGCTCACTCAAGATCAAAAAGGTCTTTTCAAGGCTTGTAATGGGGATGAGTGCAAAGGTATGGTCATTTAGGCTCAATGGCCTTAATCCTCATGGAATGTGGTGCTCACAACACTTCCTTTCCTTTTCCTTCATCATTCTCTTTAGTGCTTATAAGTCATCCTATTATTCACTTTCCATGGATTGTTTGGGAACCCCATTTCTTTTGTACTTTTATTCCACGACTTTCTTTTTCATTCTTTTTTTTGGAGGGGTTCCATTTTTCTTAAAACCATGGGTAAGAGGAGACTTTCCTTGCACTTCTTGCCTTTCCCCTTTTCTTTTCACCACACCCCCAACTTAGGCTTTTGGCCTAAGTTGGCTATTCAACTAACCACAATTCAAGAGGATTATAGGTAGTGGATAAAGAAAGGTTATGATTTCATCAAGTTTCTTCCAAAGAAAGGTAACACTCAATGGGTGTTCAAAAGAGAATCATAGGCTCACGGGGTAGGTCACAAAAGAGGTATATGTCAAATTGGCTCACACTCTTAGAAGTTGCCTAAGATAATATCAAGAGATAGCATCACTTTGTTGACTGGACCAACGGGGAAAATTCTAGGATCTATCATGCATGGTTCAAAGTAAGCTCATCACACAAGGCATCGACACTAAAGTCAAACAAGACTCCACACTTTCGCTAGTGTGCAACGGTCATCACAAGAGACTCGATTTGATAAATGGCTAATTACAACGAGATACAAAGAGTTCACATATTGTCTATGCAACTTCATTTGGCCTCGTCGTAGCTGCGCATTCATGTTAGTTCCATTGAGAGCACTATTCAAGTCATCGATATTGATCTGAACCGAGACTTAAATTTTGCAAAAGAACAACCACATTTACACACAAGAGGTGGTAAAATAAAATTGGACAGATCAAAATTCAATTTATTTTTTTGTAATTTGAAACAAAAGGAGCCATAAGCTCAAACATCCACAGAAAGCAGTGTAAACATAATTTATAAACAGACAGCCCAAATATAAACTAAACACGAACATTAATAGCACACAAAGGTGAGCCTCACCCCACCACAAATAAAAGCAATTTGTCCTCAAATGCAATTAACAAAATATCCAAAATGTAAATTAAAGGAATACAAAGAGGGAGGTAAAGATAAGTCTTGTCTACGCAGTCTATCCATCTGTTTGGGCATCAGTGTCCGAAGTGTTGTTAGTTTGCTTCAGGTTCTCGTTTTCTTTTCTCTCTGCTGCAGCTTCTGTAGTGATGTTTGCCTCAACCATGTTATTCAAATAATGCACTACTTTGAAGGCATGTATCGCATTGATGAATCCTTGAGCCCACGAAGGGACAGTAGGGTCAATAGGAATCCTCCTACTGGGACTTGCTTCCTTGCTCTTGCTCTTTTCAGTTCTTCTGAACTGTTGTGCTCTTATATGTTTGACTGGTATGCGTCTTCCTACAACTTTTGGTCTGTCCATGTCTGCAAAGTCTTGAGATAATGTTAGAGCATATTTGACAACCAAAACAAAGACTTTCATCTGCAGAAAGACTAGATAATCCATTCAGCGTGCCACCGAATACATTCGGCGAGCCATAGACAATCCACTGAAGGTCACAGTGCAGAAGGAGTTAGGGGTGCAGACAAAGGGCGAGTAAGGTGTCATTCGATGAGTCGCTGAGTGCACTTGGCGATTCCGTACTTCTCGCCGAAAGTTACAACAGCCACATCAAATAAAGCAATTTAGTAAAGGCGAGATGGGGTACTTAGGCGAACCATGGAGTGGTTTGGCCAGCTCGTCACAGCTCTCTGAATCACCTATCGTGCCTACTTTTGACCCTACCTTTTGAAATTGGCCCTGCAACCCCCGAAAACAAAATTTAAGGACAAACAACACAAATTTAACCAAGACCCATAACATACGAATACCACCTATCACACATTAACTCAACTAGATACATCGGAGAGAAGGATTTCACAGTTTAAGCAAAATTATCGAATAACAATTGACACTTAACCAATTATATCCAATCAGGTAGGTTCAGCAGATTTTAACAATGTCAAAAAGTGTGAAAATGAGTACACTATTGACAAAATAATTATAGGTATTAAGAAGCTAACCTTTTGTACTGATTGAAATGCTATCGAGAAGCTAGGCGGCAATGCAATCTAAATCTGCGCATAAATCAATGAACCAAAATACTCCAAAAGTGCAAGAAATATAAAACTAGAGTGCAGGTGTGAGTTTGGGAAAGTGAATGAAGTTGAAACTTTTAAACCTTTGGCTTGCAAAACCCGTCTAGTTTTCGCCGACTCAGCGACATTAGTCAAGCTCACCTACCCACTCGGCGAAATGCCGACTGTTTAGTTTCTTTGCCAAAATTTACAGAACCTATGGTTTACGGGGTGTCCAAACGGTGATTTCCATCGAGATCGCTGACCTGGTCGGCGATTCGCCAATAATTTCCAAAGCTCGCCGAGTTTTACAGACTCCAATGTTGATGATGTCTTGAGTCAAACAATGGATAAGATCAGATTCGCCAACCCTTTCGGTGACTCGCCGACTGGATCTATTGCTTGCCAATCTATACTTTTTGTTCACTCTCCACATTTCCATCTGCACAATCAACATACCATTATTTTATCAAAGCAAAAAAAGCAATAAATGGTTTTGGGTTGCCTCCCAAACATCACCTTAGTTAACGTCATGGCATGACAAAAGTCACCTTCAAACCTCAGTCTTGGGGTTAGCCATAGTATCACTAGGTAAACCCCATTTCTGTCTTGGATTGAGGTGAGACGAGATGTGACCCATTTGGGTCTCCAACTGCTTGATTGAAACCGAATGGGAGGTGACGGTCTGGCTAAGGGTAGAAACATCTTCTTTCATACCTTTCAGCATTTTGTTCGACCCTTCAACTTTGTTGAGGATACGCGAGAGCATATCCTCAGACCTGCCACTTTCCGAATCCTTGGGCTTCTGACGCTCATGTGGAGGTATATATATATCCTTTTCCCCATCTTTCCAATCTGGATTGCGGTCCTTCCATTCACAGTCTCTATCCTTCTATCCTTCGTCTCTAACCCAACCTTGGTTACCACTCTGGGTAGTTTGAACGATTGCCCCCACATTGATTTGGTAGATAGTTTACCTCCTCGTTATATAGGGTTTCAAATTTCATATCTTCGGGATTTGCACACCCTATCCGCACAGCATTGACACTACGGGCACCAGCCCCCATGACATTTTTGGATAGAATGTCAAGCTATGTCATGATTTTGACCATGTTTTAGTCTCTCTCATTGTCTTTTTCAATCTGCTCTTTAGATAGCTTGAATGTGAGAGGGGATACACTTGGTCCTCACAAGTGTATCACGCTCTGTTGATGGTTGCCATACCATCTAAAAGTTGGGCTACTACTGCATATGGCTGCTGCATTAAGTCTCCAAGCGAGAGTTGGTCAGCGACACCTTTATTTACCGAATCCAAACTCCGGTAAAAGTATTTAAGTAGCACGTTGTCCTGCAAACCGTGGGTTGGGCATTGTAGCACCAACTTTTTTAACCTTAGCCAAGTTTCGTGCAGAGGCTCTCCTTCTAGATGTTTAAATCTCCGGATGCTATCCCGCAGTGACATCATCTTCGAGGGAGGGAAAAATCACACTTGAAATGCAGTCACCAACTCCTCCCAAGGGGTGATGGATTCACGTGGTAGCTCGACTAGCCACTTGCAAGCCTTTCCCATCAACGAGAAAGAGAATAGCCTTAATTGGACAGACTCTTGAGAGATGTTTTTGAACGAGGATCCTCATGAGCCAGTCTGCTGAAAAGTCCCTTCAGTTGCAAGAGTTCCAACATGGTGCTTGTTATGTGGAACCCTACATTTCCCTCAGCTGGAGGTAAATGAATGGATCCAATACCTCCCATGAGATAAGGGCCATTGATGTTGGGCTCTTGGACATCGTTAAAATTTATGATGTCGTCTTGGGGGCCTACCTGGCTACCGTTGCTACCATTGACATTCATGCTTTCTAAAATATTCACACAGCAAACAAACAAAACTAAAATTTAGGTAAGTAGACTACGACTAGGAAGAGCAAAAATTCTACTAATCTAAGATTCTCAAGTAACACCACTCCCCGGTAGCGGTGCCATTTTGATGTTTGCGTAATCAACGACACAACCTCTTATGCAGGTGTCTACGATCGGGCAATGGTATAATAACCCAACCAAGGGTTGGGGTCGAGTCCCAAGGGAGTAGGCATGCAAATTAGTGGTTAAGCGCAAATGTGCAAAAACTATTTGTAGCTAAAGATTTCTACAAAATGAAAACATAGCAAATTAAAGGGCTGACGGAAGCAACAAATATCGAATGGGAGTTTGTAAGCAAGAAACAATAAAAACTGTGAAAATATGAAAAATTACGCAATGAGAAGCGGATTTTTGGGATGTGACCGAAATATGGGTTAATCTAAATTATTGGGTACATGCTTTCGATAGAAAATTTATAGAATAATAATGATTAGGCTAAGCTATACATGGGAATAAATTCTCTCTCGAGCAACTTACCCTGTTTCAAATGGGCTCCTGTTGCACACCCACTTGCCGCATGAAGACCAGCCTACGCCTTACTCCACTCACTCTCTCGACTTGAGTGTTAAGATATGGGACAAGGGTTCACTGTCTCGAGCTGAAGTTCATGTCGACCCACTCCTTAGGCCATCAATCTAGTAGTCTTGGTTTCGATACCTCTCTCGAGCAAGCCGAAAACACATAACTAAACTTGTATTTTCCACTACAAATTTGTTAAATTCATCCACAACTACTAGACGAAATCACCATTGAACTACATCTAATCTATCAACAAGCAAGACCCAACAACAATCTTAACCCATATTTGCTAAATCACACCCCAAGAATTGGGGTTTTTAGCTACACATCAAGATATTAGAAATTTATACCTTCAATGATGTTGAAATCAATGGGTATGAAGATTGAAGTCCCAATTTAGGCAAAGAATGAAGAATCCAAGAGACCCACTTCCAAATTCTTGGAGATGAAACCCTCTTCTTCGTCAAGTTTCCAAAACCCTCTCAAACTCAGTGCAAAAATAAAAAGTACTAAAATTATATTAATTGTTTCACACTGAAAATCTGATACTAAGCTATAACTCTCAACGAGTATTTATAGTTTTCAAAAATCTGTGCTGCAGCGGATCATTCGGCGACATTAGTCGGAATCGCCAATCAACTCGGCGATTCACCCTTTGATGTAGCTCATCGCCGTCTTGCACTATCCTTTAGCATCGTCGTGCTCTGGGTCATTGGGCGACATGGTACTACCTCGCGGAACTTCTTGGCGATGCGCCGACTGCTCCCTTTTTCCGCCGACTTGATCCTTTCCTGCAGGGCTCAGCACACCGGAACAAAAGGCGAAGTGAGACCCTTGGGCGACTCGCCAAGTGGACTCGGCGATCCTGAGGCCTTCATTTTCTTCGTTCTTTTTAGCCTTTTCGTTCCTTTTTGTGAAGTAGTGTCCATGCTTTCCATCAAACTTCAAATACCTAAAACTTACGTGTTTTCATCAGATATTAAGATAAAATAAGCACTTGAGGACACAAATTCTATCAAAATATAGCCCTAAATGAGTCCAATTTGTGGACTCATCAGTCATCTTATCTTGGAGTCGATAGTTCCTCCTTGGTCGTATGCATTGCATTTTATGTTGGGTTGTTAGCACCTCTCCTAATCTTTTAGAACCTATTTGAATCTCATTCAAGGAAGAATGATTCCAAAGGGAGATATTGTAACACCCCATATTCGAAAAAGGGTAATGAAACAAATTTCCAGAAGTTAGAGGTGCAACCCACGCCGGAAACCCACGGCCTGTGGTTAGGGCCCGTGGTTCGATTGACCAAATTCAACTTTTTGATGACCAATGACAGTCCATTAGGATGGGCCATAGGTCAGACCATGGTCCGTCGACTGGGGTCCGTTGGTGGTCAGCTGACAGTTATTTACATGGGCAGTTGGGTCATTTCCTAATTAACTAGTATACGTACCCGCACGATGCGCGAAAAATATAAAAGAAAATAATTATGTTGTATATTATGCTCGAACATATATAATACATTTGTTTATATGAAAAATATATTTTAAATTAGTATTTCTCAATATTATGCCTTGAAGAGGACTCGAATCTCTATGTTCTTTAATGAGTGACACCTTTCCATTCCTGAGTTACTCTTGCGTAATTATTATGGCGATTAGCATAGCAAGTTTCTCATCACTTCTTAACACATTGAATATTTGAATGGTATGTTTGTAATTTTCATGTCCATACGACAACATAATAATTTTTTCAATGACGACCATAATGCTATGTAGCCCGAAAATTATGAACAAAAAGCAAATATGACACAAATTTATCATAAAATATGAATTTGGTAAGACCATCAAATGTTATATGAATAATATATATAGAATTAAATGAGTAATGGATACAAAATGCTAAAATACAATAATTAAATAGATTGTCTCAAAATATATATTTTAGTTGTTTTACAAATAAGGTATCCCTTTTTTTTTCTCTATCTGTGTACACTGTACAAAGTGTAAAAATTGTGTTGGGACGTGCTTTAATTTGCTTTACTTACCTACATGCTAGATTAAATAATACTATATATATTTATTAAAAAATAAATTAAAAAATACTTCCTTCTCAGTTTAAAATATATATCAAATTTAAATTAAACTTCAATAATAGTAGACTAACAAACTACATTATTTCTATTCAACAGTAAATTATTTTTAAATTTACAAATTGTATATCAAACATTTGCATTTATTTTAGAAAAAACACGACATATAGCGAATCATGGGTGAGGCAAAATATTTTTTATTCTTTTTTCATGTTGGTATTTATCAGTTTTTATTCTAAATATTTGAATTTTTTTTTTGATAAAAACGGAGCAGTTATAAAAGAATTAATTTAAGGAGTAAATAGATAATCAACTATGGTTAAACAGTTATGAAATTTGAGATTTTAAAAAAAAAAGACATCTAATTATGTTGTTTGATAGATATATAAATATAAAATATACACTATAAAATAAAATAAAGTATTATAGTAACTTACATTTGTTTCAATTCTGACTCAACTTTTGCATTGAACAAATTGTGTTCTTCCTCGCTTGAAAGAACTCAGTAAGAGTATTATCACGAAATAAATCGAATATAAATAGTTGATCAGCTATATTTAAGTACTGAAAATATGACCTATTGATTGTATTATAATTAACTACATGTCATCACATTTATAGATAATAAAAGATCACTTGTAAATTAGTGATTATAAGGACATATCTTGAAAAGTCATCTAATTTGGTATTATTATTTTAAATTGATAAGACATTTCTATTATTTAAAAAAAAAATACATTTAGATTTAAATTTTTTGTTTGTATTGTAATATTTTCTTACACACAAGTTTATTACTAAGAAAATATTAAAAAATGGGCCAACATGCATAAACCATAACAATAAATGATATTACACATTTATAGATATTATTCTATAAATTAATGATTTCATAACAATTAAGATTTTCAATTTGCACATATTTACCATTTTAATTAATGTAAGAATATGAACAATAATTCAGTATAAAAAAATATAGTATCAATTATTGAATAAGAAATCAACAGAAAATAATAAAATTAAAAATTATCAAAGATTACAAATGTAAATAAAAAAGAATAGAAAGCTCATTCAATCTAAAGAATTCAAGTTCAAAATATAACAGAAACAAATCAAATTGAATGAAATGAACAAAAAAAAAATCACCACAAGACGTGATAAATCTAAAAATATCATCATGCGTAGAGGATTTTGACTTTGATAAATATTGTTGTTCTTCTTCTTGTACTTTCACTTATTCCTTTGCAAATATATTTGATTTTTATTCTGGTATCAAATAATATATGTATTCACATCCAAAGAAAAAGATGAAGAAAAGAAGAATTGAAACACAAATAACATTACACATTTGAAGAAGAATAGACCCATCAATTTTCTTAGTTGAATTTATTTTTGTATATATAGAAAATCTAGATAATGGGTATAGCAGTTTTAGATAATCACTTTAAATTCAAATTCAAAAAGTAACTATTCTATCATATTTTAAAACAAAAAAATTCAAATTCAAAAAGTAACTACTCTGTCGTATTTTTAAAAAAAATTAAATCAAAAAGTTACTACTCTGTCATATTTTAAAAAAAATAGTATTACGTGGATTGGTTACTTTTATGTGTAAAAAATACTGTTGCGTTATTTTCAGTTTTTTTTTTTCATTTTATATTTGTTTATATTATTATCATTATTTTTTAAAAATTATAAAATATAGATAACGGACAAATCATATAACCACTTAACTACTCTGTCATGTTTTTTTTAAATCGTATTACGTTTTTTTTCAGTTTTTTTTTTCATTTTAAATTTGTTATTTTTTCTTGTTTTATCGTATTTTAAACTTAATTTAATAAATTTAATAATTAAGATTATTATTTTGAGGTTTTGGAAAGATAGTTAGAAGTATTTTTCCAAAAAAAAAGGGTGGGTTGGTTACTTTTATGTTTTAATTAAAAAATAGTATTACGTTTTTTCCAGTTATTTTTCTTTTTTTGTAATTTTTATTTTTATTTTGGATTATAAATTAATTTAATAATCAAGTTTATTATTATTATAGATTATTATTATTATTATTATTATTTATTTTGCTATATAATACAATATAGATTCAAATATGTTTGTTTAATGAAAATTTATTTTTAAAAATAATTAATATTAAATTTGAAAACTTCCAAAATAAAAGGAAGAAGAAGAAGAGTTCTAAATGCTAAAACACAGTTTTTTTTAGTGATTGCAATTTTTTAATTTTATTTTTATATTTTCAATGAATTTTTGTAATTCATAAATTCTTTTTTTGTGGTGCTGACACGTGAAATTTTTTTTTCTCCTATTATATATAGATAGATTAGTTCCTATACTCTGTCGTTTTACCAATGTTTAAGACCCCTATATAAAGAATTTTAACCCCAAAACTCACCCATTCAAGTCATTATTTCCAAAACCCAAAAGAAATCCCAAAGTCTTCCTCTCAAATATTTCTCTCTCTAGAACTTGAAGAGGAAGAAAAAGTTGGAGCTAGGATTAAGGTCAAGTCTCCATTGCTCAGGCATTTGTGGGCTTTGTTATCAAGGTATGATAGCTTTTCATCCATGAAATCATTTCTTCCATGGAGCCCCTTATGAAGATTCCTCAATTGAAAATATGAAATTCCCCAATTCAGGTTTTCTTCTAAAGTTATGGGTATTGATGAATGTTGATCCAACTGATTGGGTTATGATTGTTTATGGTTGAATTGATAGAATTACATGTTTTTAGGATGAATTTATATGTACCCTCATCTTCTCACGATCATTAGTGTAGGAGTCAAATAGGTAATGTATGACGCAAGTGTTAAAGTTTGTTTCCTGCCAATATGTTGACACAACAACAATGAATAGCGAAACTGAGCAAACTTAACAAAATTAGAGAAGAACACCATTTACAAAGAAACATATTTAGATTTCATTTTCAGAATTTTGAAGGTTTTCTTTCAGAAATCTAAGTTTTTCACTGATGCTTTCTTTCTCGTCAATCTTTTATAATTATTTTCTTCAACAATTTGATTAGTTAACATGCTTTTTTTAAAGCTAGTAGTTTCTTGTTGACCAGACATGAAATAAAGGACCAGTAAAATTGACTTGTTTGTTGATCACTATCTTTAGTTAATTGTTCAAAGACTCCAAAGTCAAGTAAATACTGATGTCAACAGATGTGTAGATTAACGACCTGTAGCACATTAATAAAAGATGACAATTACTTAACTTGATCAAGACTCCAATATAAAGAATCGTCATGTTGTACAGTCAACACCTATTCCATCAAGACTCATATACCCATTTATACATGGGTCTGTTTTGTTCATTAATGAGGGGAAACCATAAAGGATAAAAGAAGAGAAGGAAAAAATAAAATATGGGAGGGCATTGCGAAGGAGACTAACTACGTTGCTTGTGTAAGAGCACCTACTAGGATAAGAGACGAAGTACACCGTTTCTTTTTCTAAATTATGTATGCTCTATATGATTAGATGATTAATTAGATCAAACATGTTGAGACTTAAGCATGACTCTGTGTTTAACACAATTAGGTTAATGACAAAAATAACTATTTACTTGTCAATCGTCGAAATAAAGTTTAGTGCTCATTGTATTTAATTCACCAGTTAAAGATTTCAAATACAAGTGAATCAGTGATGTTAAAATATTTATCAATTCACGACCCGTAGCACATTAATGAAATAAAGCAATTACTTACCTAATAGTATATAGAAAATAATCACTTTTGTTATGACAAGTCGATGATGACTTAAGTATCAAGAATCTTTGTGTTGTATAATCAACAACTAATCCAACAAGAATCACATATTCATTCATTCGAGGGACTTTTGGTGTCCATTGAAGAGGGGAATCATGAAACAGAGAAGAAAAGAGGAATATGGACTCACAATATACTACAAACATAAATACACTTCATAAAAAATTAAAATTTCAATTAGAATCTGGACTCAATAAAACAAGAAAATAGGGCAAAGCTGAGTGATAGATCAGTAAACAGGAAGAAGAGGAAGAGACATCATACTTGAAATTCGTAGTTGAGAGAAGGAAACAAAGACGGTGTTGCTACGAATACGTACATAGGATTTGAGGAAGAGTTGAATAACCTTAGGTCGTTGTTGATCAAGATGAAAAAGAGACTGTCGAGTTGAGCGAAAGATCAGTAAACAAGAAGAAGAAGAAGAAGAAGAGACATCATACCTTAAATTCGCTGTTGTGAGGAGGAAACAAACATGTTGCTGTTGAGAATACGTACAAAGGATTTGAGGCAGAGCTGAATAACTCTAGGTCGCTATTGATTAAGATGAAAAAGAGACACTTCTATTGAGTTGAGCAAAAGATCAGTAAACAGGAAGAAAAAGATACATTATACCTTAGATTGGCGGTTGAGAAAAGGAACAAATATGTTGCTGCTGAGAATACGTTTAGAGGATTTGAGGCAGAGGTGAATAACCCTAGGTCATAGTTAATCGAGATGTAAAAGAGACAATTCTGGGCTTGAGAATACGTATAGGGTAAAGTTGTGATCAATGTATTTTGAGAGAAAAAAAAACCTTTTTTTTTTTTTTGGAAAATACTGTTTTTTTTTTTTTTGCCTACTTTTAAGATAAAAAAATTTGCGTTTTAGTAATTTTTTTAGCAATGTCTTGGTGCTCCTGCAAAGTCTCTCAATTATAATTGGGACGAGTTATTAGTTTTCTTAGGGACGAGATTTTTTACCTTCTCAATAACATATAACTTTAAGGACCAAAATATCATCTCCTCTCAATGTATATACTTTTTGTGACGGGATTATTAACTCTATCCCTACATGTTGGTTTCAAATAAACCTTTTTCTTGTGGTGGTTTCATCCACATATCATAAGGTGTAAAGAAATTCTACCTTGCATGAAATTAGCTATGGGTAACATGAATTTGAATAATTACAAGAAAACCCACTTGGAATTGAAACTCAATTTTGCAAATTCAAGATTATCAATTCAAAAACCTCAAGAGCTAAAAATGTTTTCACTGAATAGAAAGTGTTTCTCTCTCTAGAATATTCATAATTTCCTCACAAATTTCTAACTCCCCCTTTTTATCTCTCATTTGGGGTATTTATAGTTTCCCAAAATACGGTAAAAAACTTAATGTGCATCTTAATCAACAACATTAGTCGGGCTCGAAGAGATCATTTTGTGAATCGCCAATCATGCTCCAGCTTGCCTTTTTCTTTCTCTAATTATCAGGTGTTCGAACCTTATTAAGTTGTCCCATCTGAGTCAGCTTTTCTCATTGAGCGAGTCACCAATTACAACATTTGTTCACCTTTTTTACTTCAATTTTGTCATCTGATACTGTCGAATTGGGCAACGTTCATCTTGTTCACATCTTTGCATTAGAGAAGTGTTTAATGAGTTGGCATCGGTGCATCTGGTTTTCCATGTCTCTATGTTAAAGAAGTGTGTTGGAGATCCAACATCCATAGTTCCGTTAGAAGTCTTGGGAGTTGATGAGAATATTTCTTATAAGGAAGTTCCGATTGAGATTTTAGACCGACAAGTTAAGAAGTTGAGAAACAAAGAAGTTTCTTCTCTTAATGTTTTGTGGAGGAATCATTTAGATGAGGGTGATACTTGGGAGGCCGAGGCCGATGTGATGTCCCAATAACCTCTTCCTTTTCCTTCTCCTCCTACTTTAGCTTGACGTAATGAGTTCCTCGTGATTTACTTTTATTTGATGTCATGTGTGTTAGATATTCCCCTGATTTCTTATTATGCATGTTCATGAAAAACTTGTGTTTTGAAAGAAAATGAGTTTACATGATTGATTTTCCTCATGTTATTGTGCATTGAGTATGAATTGCATATAGATTGCATGAGATGATGTTTAGCATGATTTTAGCTTGGAGATGGTATTTTCCTCATCCGATATAATTAATCTTGTAAGTGCATGCATATTGTGCTGCTAGGTCTAGTTCATGTCATCCTTGTGATGCTTTGAATATGTCCTAGCTTGGAGTCGAAGTTCCTCATTGGTTGTGTGCATTTGATGATGTTGCATGCATGATGGGTTGCTAGTTTAGATTCATTTCCTTCTATGTCTAGAATCTCATTCAAGGACGAATGATCCCAAAGGAGAGATAATGTAACACCTCGAATTTGAGATAGGGAAATATAGACAATTTCAGATATTCCAGGTGCCACCGACAAAAGCCAACCATGGCCCGTGAAGTCGACCACATACCATAGGTTTGGTCCGTGGATGGGCACCCAATGACTGTCTAGAAGTCTTGGAACTACGGCTGGACCAACAGATTGTCGGTCAGACCATGGTCCGTGGTTGAGGGCCCATGGTCGCGGATCCCCTAATATGAGTTTCTGACGACCAACGACGGTCGTGCAGGACGGGTTGTGGGTCTATCCATGGTTTATTAGTCATAGTCCATCTATGGTGGGTCGGTAGTTACTTTTAAGGGTAGTTGGGTCTTTTCCTAATTATTTTATCCCTATACTACGTCATTTTCCCTATGTCTAAGACCCATATATATGTTATTTTAACCTGCCAATTAGTTCATTCAATTCATTCTCCTAAAAATCTAATAGAAGACCAAAGTTCTTCCTCTCTCAAATATTTCTCTCTCTAGAAACTTGAAGAAGAAGAAGGGTGAAGCTAGGGCTCAAGGTCAAGTCTCCATTCTCTAATTGTTTTTGGGCTTTCATAGCAAGGTATGATAGCTTTATTCATCCATTGAATCTGTGCATACATGGAGTCTCTATGTTCTCTGATAGAAAGTAGAAATTCCCCAATTTGAATTAGGGTTTTTTTCTAAGTTGTGGGTCTTTATCATTGTTTATTCAATTGATTGAATTATGATTGATTATACATGAATTGAGAGGATTCTATGCTTTTCTGATGAAATCCTCATGAACCCATGCTTAACCTATGTTTTCTAAGATGAAATTGATGTAAATGGGTTTTACTAAATGAAAGGAGAAATAATGGATTTATGTGCATTCTTATAGGATAAATAAGATGTGATATGTACTTCTTCGAGATTGAAGCATAAGTGATGATTATGATATGAATCTCTTTGAGAGTGAAGCATATGTTCTGAATTGTTGATTATTGATGCGATTGTAGTGGAAGGGATTTACCCACATGATTTTCTTATGTATGAATGTTAAATGCTTTCTCACATTGAATGATTCTAGGTTTAAAGGATTGCTCGCCTAAAATAAATCTAAGCCAAGGAATTAGGAAAATGATGAGGCTAGAGGCGATTACCCATGACCTCTAAATGGAAAGGATATAGGGCGATTACCCATATTCCTTGGAATGGAATAAGAGGCAATTACCCTTATTCCAAGAAGTTTAACCAGATGTGACTACCCACCTTCCTATAATGTGAAATGTACAAGAGGCAAGTACCCATGATCCTTTATAGAAAGACAAGAGGCGAATACCCATGTCACATGTTGTTGGACTAGAGGCGAATACCCATGTCACATGTTGATCCCATAGTAAGTTAGAAAAGTGGTGACTACCCATGGTTCTTTATAGGAAGACAAGAGGCAATTCCTCATGTCTTTAAAAGATATGCTAGAATATATTATGATAGGTGATGAGCTTGGATTGTTGCTTCAGTTTGCCTTCCATGATGAGTAAGGATAAATTGAGGTTACTTGAAGAAGTACCCCTTATATGTGAAATGATCTATTAAGTGCATTGATATGCTTTATCACTTATGTTGTCCAAATCTTATGTTATGTTAATGTAAGATATCCTATTTAGTACATTCTTGTCCTAACACATACTCTTGCCTACATTTCTTATCCAAATGTAGGGCCCGACATTCTTGATTCTCATCACTGTCGTTAGGAGCTATAGTAGAAGAAAAAGTTGAAGATTGGTGAGCCATCATTCCTTCGAGTATATGGCCACTACTTTTCTTATGTGCTTTTCATTTTGATTTTTGAAAATTGTTGTACAGGCTGCGTCCCAAGATTCTATTGTAGTAGACGGTTTTTGAGAGAAGTGTATTAGACTTCGACTTCATTTTATAAAACTTTGATTGTGTTGAAAATGTTTAAAAATTTATCGATTTCTATTATCTTGACTATGAAAGCTAAGTGGCTTATATGAGGACTCTATGGGTCTTGTACGGCATGTTACATCTAGGGGGTATCCCTGGGTCGTGACAATGACAATATTGATACTTCACTTTCAAAGTATCCTTAAAACACTTACATCTATTCCATGAAAACATGCCTAATTCTATAAGCTCTTCTTTCATAATTCAAAACCCACATCATATGATCATAACTTAGAAAACATTGAAGTTTCATGGGTTGATGGGGGATCATCATAAAAACATGAGATTAACTCAATTCATGCATAGTAGATCATAGATCAATCGATTAAATCCATAATTAAGAGAACCCGTAACATAAAAGAAAAACCAAACTCAAATGGGGATATCTATCTTTGTAAATTGAAGAATTTAGGAACTCCATGGATGAAAACTATCATACACCTCAATGCCAATTGCTTGACTTCAATGGAGAAATGTCACGACCTAGGGGTACCCCCTAGATGTAACATGGCATATAGAACCCTGAAGGACTACATACAAGCCACTTAGCTCTCATAACATAAGAAATAGAACAATAAGAGTGAAACAATAGTCCAAGTCCAATAGTTTTCATAAAAGAAAAGCGAAAGTTTAAAACACTTGTCTCATCATAGCTATCTAATACAATAGAATTAAATTGTCCCTAGCCCATACATCATGTTAAAACGAGAAATATGTGAAAAGGAACTAGACAATGAAAAATTTGTCCTCAAAGCATGAGGACTCACCAAAGCTCGAGAAATATATCAAATCAACCTCTAGCCACGAAACTTGGAAACCTGACTACCGGACCCTACATTTGGGGAAATGTAGGCAAGAGTATGCGTTAGTACAAAAGAATGTACCAAGTATGATATACATGCATAAAACATTTGAAACATACAAAAAGGGACATTTCATTTCATAACATGAAATTGACCTAGCTAAAACATGATATAAGAATGTTAGAAAACATACTTCATAAAAACATGGTCCATGCAAGCTAATATCATTTTTAAAGCATTTGAATACATAAAATATAATCCTTGAGTAACCTTATCTCATTATTAATGTGGAGAATTAGCCTTAACCGAAATAGAGATCATGTGAGCTATAACATGATCCCTCGGTGTCTCCCACAACGAAAATAGTTGTCCTACTTGCCAAGGTAAGGACCATGAACTTCTAGCTTAAGTGTATCCACTAGCTAATCATCTTATAGGGCACATAGTTAATGTATAAAGAGATTGCTACTAGAAACCCGGTTCTAGTAACGGAAGAGCTTCCATCTCATGATATTCCTTCTAGAAACCTAGCCTCTACTAACGGGAGAGCTTCCATCTCATGATATTCCTTCTAGAAACCTAGCCTCTACTAACGGGAGAGCCTCTATCTCAATATCAATATTTTTTCGGTGCTAACCTTAAATCCCATAGAACTGTATTTTCTTACTTATTCTCATTATCTATTGAAATGTGTCCTTGGACAACCAATCCAAGCTAAATTCATTAGGATAGCTCTTACTCTTTGATTCAATTAGGTGAGAAAGGCTTTCAACCTACGAATCATTTCTATGTGAGAAAACCTTTCACGTCATGCTAGTACGTGTTTATGAGAATATCCTTTCAACAACATAACAACAACATCATCATTGGTACTTTACTCTCAAAGCACCCTTAAAACATTTGCATAGATGTCATAAAAAATTGGATAAGTTGATACTTTACCTCTTGAGGTTCAAAACCCACTTTTCAATCAATAATGCTTAGAAAACATGGGTTAGATATGGCTTTCATCATATATTCATGTAAAACTAGCAATACATGCTTAATTTCATAAAACTCTTCCTGTAAGATCAAAATCCCACATCATATGATTCATAACTTGAAAACGTGGGGATTGCATGGGTTCATAGGAGAAAACATCATAAAACCATACTATTTCATCAATTCATTCATATAGGATCATAATTCAATCATGTAAATGAATAATTGAAGGACCCGTGACAATTGAACAAAACCCTAATTTAATTGGGGAATTCTACCTTGTGAAATAGAGGAATTTGGGAACTCCATGGATAGAAGGAATCCATGGATGAAAACTATCATACCTTGAATCCAAATTCTAGCCTTCAATGGAGGAATTGAGACTTTAGTTTGAAACCTTCGGTGAATCCTACTTCTTCTTCAAGTTCTGGAGAGAGAATTATTTGAGAGTTCTTCTTTTTGGGTGAGTTTGGAGAGTATGATTTTTATTGGAAAATTTGGGGGTAAAAAGACTTATATAGAGGTCCTAAACATAGGCAAAACGACATAGCATAGGGGTTAATTAATTAGGAAAAGACCCAACTTCCATTGAAAATAACTGTCAGCCAGTTACAGACGGACCGTGGTCTGACCTACTGCCTGTCCTACGGCCTGTCCTGGTGGACCGTCGTTGGTCATTAGAAGGTTGATTTTTTGCCGATGAACCATGGACCCTGACCACGGACTGTGTTCTGACCTAAGGTCGGTAGGTCTGGCCTTGGTCCTGAGCGTCAACACCACCTTTAGGTAGGGCCATCCACAGACCACACCTATGGTCAGTGATCCCATCCACGGGTCGTGAGTGGCCCTCGTGGCTGGCACCTGCATTTTCTTAAAATTTGATTGTTTTCCCTTTTTCGGATATGGGGTGTTGCAATATCTTTCCCTTAGGATCATTCGTCCTCGAATGTGATTCAAACTGGTTCTAAAAGAGTAGGAGATGAACTAACAACCCAACCTAAAATGTAGTGAATACAACCGAGGAGAAACTTGTGCAATGCATAGATAGGGTCCATAGTCCTTTCTACACAAAGTATCACTTTTAGGCCACCAAGCTCATACTTATAACACATTAGTCTCATGCATAGCTAATACATATAATCATGTGGCATTCATAATCACTTAATTCATGTCAAGAATGTAGATCACAACATATACCCAAATAGGACATGCACCAACTCAAACATCATCATCATGTAGTGTAACTATACCATGACTACTCTCGAAGGCTACTCATCATCTGTGAGTGGCATCCCATACTACCCCTCACTCAAAGTAGGTCCTCTTAAGAAGTCACTAGTAATAGTTCATGCATCATATTCGTAGTTCATACATCTTAGTCATATTTCATATACTTCACGTCATAAGTAAACCACCCGCATAACCTTTTCACAGGTTCACTTGTGCAATGTACATATGAAGTCCCATACCTCCACATATACTAAGCAAACCCATCAAGAAGTCATAAGTGTAGTCCACATGCATAATTCATTTTAAGTGACGTCATTCTTAATATTCTTATATGCTATACCTTCATAAGTTGTCATACATATAGGACTCACACAGGAACTCCTCTTAAGACCCACTTGTGCAATGTATAGGTAAAGTCCCATACCCTTACCTATATTTAGTAGTATCACTCAAGAAACCCTAGTTAGAGCCCATGTCCTCATTCATAAGTCATTTCATATTTTAGTTCATTCTTACAACATTGGGAGATTTTGCCATAATCGACATAGACCCTGTGACCTTCATGGAATCCGGTGTTCTACTCCCACACCGAAAAGAGAGTGTGCTACTTACCTAAGGTAGGACGTACATAATAGCTTTTAGGTGGATCTACTAGCTAAGAATCCTATGTTGGCACATAGTTAAGGGATAATGATGCTTCTAGAAACCCTCTTTATATTTAACAACATTGTAGTTTCCATCTCATGAGACCTCTTTAGTGGAAACCTCCCGCCTTTGTGAAGGAATCCTATCTCATATACACATCCTCTCGGTGCTAAGGACAAACTCCCCTCTTTGAAGTAACATTTAGTCTTTACTGAAGTCATATTTATGGAAGAATGCACTAGGCACTCAAACAACATATATCATAATAGCTCATAGATTCTTTAGGTGAGAATGTCCTTTCAACCTTAGAATCAACTTATATCATAGTATGAGAAAACCTTTCATATTATATGCATAGTATGTTCATGAGAAAAGCCTTTCATGCAACATATAATACTACCATAATATCAACCTATCATGTGTAGTCATAGCATATCGTACTTTGTCATATCGTCATGGTCATGTACATTTCATGCATAATAGTATGTAAAGGTGCAAATGAGAACTAGCCTTTCAATTGAACCTAGACACATCATGTTCATAATCATG
This sequence comes from Solanum raphanifolium, assembly GCA_036250405.1. Classification (NCBI taxonomy): domain Eukaryota; kingdom Viridiplantae; phylum Streptophyta; class Magnoliopsida; order Solanales; family Solanaceae; genus Solanum; species Solanum raphanifolium. The sequence goes on along the minus strand of JAJOOE010007298.1, from coordinate 22,423 downwards.
CATGTTATGTGTGTATGATTGTCCTTAAAATGGCACAACAACAACAACATTATCATCATAGACACCTCCCTTCTCAAGGGGTTCACAACATGTACATAATATCCCAACTCATGAATAAATCACATACATTGCATTGAAGGATCTTAGACCATGTAAGTCACATATCTAACATTCATTACAATAGACATGGATACAATCATCATTCAAGTAGGTCGTTCATGGCATGTATAGAATCATATATTCATATAGGGGATTATGTTGGTAGGGTCCTTCCACAATAGCACCTCATCCAATTCAACGTATAGACCATACCATGTTCATAACATATCATTCATGTTCATAACATTTCATTCATGTTCATAACATATCATACTTAGTCATGTCTAGGGTTGTAGGGAAGAGGGACCTTATCTCAACACTACCATTTATATTGGCAAGTAAGCACCTCCACCATAAGTGAATCAATCCATTCATGCAAAGGGTACATGAAAAGTAATCACCTCCATCCTAAGTGGATCAACAATTCATATAATATAACTTCGTCATAGCATACCTCCACATATTGTCCTTCAAAGCCAAGAGTCAAGATCAAGTCTATCATCTTAGATTTGGCACTATAGGTAGAAGAACATCATACACCAACAATATAACCAATGTGATCATAATCAAGTTAGTGTAGGTCTTCAAGATTCATCATGGTCAATTCATGACTAGGTGATCTAATCTAAGGCATTTAAACAAGAAGATCATCAATCCTAAAAGATCATATCTAACCCCTCAATTTGCCTCTTTATGAGATAACTCTAGATCATGTCAATTTCATCTTAGATTCATAGGTTAATCAAGAATACATGTAGAATTATACTTAGATCATGAAATTACATCATAATCAACTTCTATTCATTCAATTAAATCAACCTCTAATCACATTCATATTGTAAGGAAAAGCCATAACTAGGGTTGGGGGAAATCTCATGGATTCTTTGGAATACAAGTTAAAATCATCTTAAACCAATAATATAATCCATAACAAACGTAAATCAGTCTTTTAGAACAACTTTGAAAGGAATCCATGGGGTTGAGTCGAATCCCTAGTTTTTGAAGATTTGTAGAATTTGAGTTAAAAGACTTTGAGAGGGCTCCTTGGGTGATAACTACCCAAGGATGAAAACCACCATACCTAAGGTGTAGAAACCGATGAAAATCCTAAGAGAAAGCCTCCATCTTCAATTTCTAGGTTGGTTCCTTCAAAGGTCTTCAATGGTGTTCTTGGGGAGAAGACTTTGGGAGAGAAAGGGAATAGGGTTTTGATTTGGGGGTCTTGAGTAGTGGAGAACTAGTGGATTAGATAAGGGACGTAATAGCTTATATAGGTCATTAATTAACCACCTAATTGACCTCCTTTAATCCCTAATTAATAACTAACCCAACCCCCAACCTCTAACTTAAATCAAAACTACTTAGAACTGGCAGCGTCTACGGAGCCCCATCTACGGACCATAGTTTGATCTACAGTCCGTAGTTTGGTCCGTCGATTGGACCTGGGACTGACAGTGCTTCACTATTTCGGCCATAAGTTTTTACTCCGAGATCAGAATATGGCAAACTCGACGGCGTTGGAAAGAGGACTTAGAGACCTTTCATTGGATGGGTAAAGGCCAACCTAATTCGTTTTAAGCTAAGAGATATGACCATTTAAAGTTGACCCTCACTTACCTAGGCCGACTTCTTGATAGTATTACAGGTGCCATCGACGGCTCCCCATCCACGGACCGTGGGTGGGTTGACGCCTCGTGCTGTTGCTCCGTCACTTGGTTCAAAGGCTCCCCTTTTGCCGGCCTGATCCATGCCCCTGACCCACGTGCCGTAGATTGATCTACTGGCCATGAATGCGTCTTGTGAAGCAAGCTGTTTTGACAGCTTTTTGGTAGATGTTGGGGTCCTCCTCAAGGACCCCTTCGGTGGTCCTTGGGGATTCGTACCCGGACATTTGAACCCTAAACATGTCCATCTAAGTATGAGAGTCATTTCTACAAGTTTTCACCCTCAAACAACACTCCAAACTTCAACGACAAGACCCTTACAACTCACTAGTTCAAATGTCTAGTTTCCGGACGTTATAGTCGTTTCTTGACGTTTGACCTCCTATCTCCTCAAACTAACTTCAGAAGCCATTTTTCATCATTTAAAAAAGTTTCCAACTATAAACTAACATGTGAGGCTCTAGTTCAACCTACTAGATTTAGTCAATCCATAGCTAGGTTTTACTAGTTCGTACGGGGTGTTACAATATCCCCTCCTTGGGAACATTCGTCCCCGAAGGACACTTAAATCATCTAATGGAATCAAAAACTCAAAACTAGCCCAACAAGCATATAATCATCAAAGTGATGCACAAATCCAAGATACACCACACACAATGAGCATCATTTCAAAAGGAGGAACTTAAAACTCCAATTCAGCATAGTCAATGCAAATATAAGGAAGTAGGAATCTACATCTATCAATCCATATGCATGACATTATCATGTTTAGTTATGTTCAAGGAGGAACTACTTTCTCCTAGTCGTGACATGCTCATATGCTAGTTCCCATTTTCAATAACATCCATTTAAAGAGGAATTTTCTTAATTCCAATCTAAAACATGCTCATAAGAAATATCATATATAGTCACATGTCATGTCATGTATATTTAGAGTTCACATAGCTTCTCATAATAATGACACCACCCCCCATAACCCTTCGACAAGTCCACTTTAGATGCACAAGGTCCCATACCCCCACATGTGCCAAGCAACTCATCAAAGAGTCATGAGTGTAGTCCCATTTACCTACCACACACATATCTCCTAATCATGGTTCATGTTCATAAATCTTATCTTCACAAAGTACAATAGATCAGTCCTAATCAATGCACTATAACATGCGGAAAACAATTCACACAAACTCATCTTTATTCAAAAACACAAGCTTTTATGGAAATGCACAAACCTCATTAATTCACATAAACATGGGAGGAACTACCCCCTCCACTCTCTAAGCAAGTTTAACACCACATAAGGAGCTAACATGCTATTTCATAGGAACATACCTAAGCATGTTTATTATTTCATATCATGAAATCAAGTAAGAAATATTACACACAATGCACAACTTAGGAGAGGATCTCCATCTCAAACATACTTCATACAACATGAGAAAAATAGGGACTACCTCTATGAACTCATTATGCATGTAACTTAGACATATTTCATTTCATTGGAGGAATTTCCTTCTCCAACTCAAATCATGGTTATCATATCATCTTAAGCCAACTATGCAATTACTTCTTAAAAGCACATTTAAACCATTCACCTCATGAATCACTTAGGCTACATACTCTATTTTCCTATCAACATGAGGAACATGAGACATGACAACTAAATTTTTTTTAATTAAACAAGAATTCAACTTAAGCATGCATGACATAAGGAGACTGTGGAAACTCATTATGTCTTAAAACATGAATCTTCAAGAAAATGCACATCATTTGGAAATCATGAGATCATATAAATCACACATGACTCCTAAACATAATATAAGCCCAACTAGGAACTCTTTGTCTCAGGCTAGAATTGGAATGGAAGAAAGAGATGAGGATATCGGGATTTCATCAAGTCATGCTTTCCAAGCACACCATCCCCTCCTTAGGAGGAAGCCCTTACAAAAAACCCTCAAACAAACTTCTTTCAAGCACTCCTAAAGTCATAATCAAACTCACATTTTGCCATCTTTGCAAAAGTCTATGGTCCTCAACATCTAGCAATACCATCCTCACATGACACAACAAGTACTAGATCTTTAAAAATGAAGCATTTGTACTAAATTGCCATCTTACTCAACAAGGTGATAACTAATACACGTTCAAGAGTCCCGTATTCTTCTAACCATCCAGTCCCTATCAACAATAAAAACCCACCATGTATGTAACCCATCCATACTAAGAGTCACATCAAGGTCTAACATGCCAAGTTCCACCAAGTCAACAAGAGTATTTCTAGGGAACAAGGTAAAGGATATCCTCCATAAACCCCTTTTTACTAACTTTAAACCATTAACCGGGGTAAAATCTGAAAAAGGTTCTATTAACTCATCCGGAGAACTCTAATCCTCATAACCTCATAACCTCATAAGGCATTATACAAGATAAGGTAATACCGGAACACAACATAGCACTTATTCTCACATGAAATTACCAACATACCGGTACCTCCATCCAAAAAGTCATCCAAGTCATCCAAGTCAACCCTAGTAGCACCCCTTCTAAGGCCTTCACTAGGATATCACTTAAGGTCTCATATGAGTATACCACTCCGGTTCTAACTTTCTCAAACTCACTACACCTTATAAGGTGATAATTTAAGAAAACCTAACTAATAGCATCAAGGGTAATCAAAGATCTTGTTATCTAGGCACATTATCCCTAACATTGGAGACAAACTTACACAAGCTCTCTTAAACATCACTTCTTTCAATTCTAAGTTCGGAGTAAGTCATCACTCAAACCTTCATACTCATCACCCAAGATGATTTCTAAATCAAGGTGGATGAAACTTCTACCCCTTTTTAAGAGGAATCTACTCACCTCATACATCTTATGTATTTCCCAAGCACCTATATCACAATATTCTTTCCTCATACTCCAAAACTAATCATGTCTTCCTATCAATCATCACACAAAACCCTAAGGAAATCCATCTATGCCAAAGGACTTCATCCATACCTATCATACCAAGTCTTACCAAGTCATATTACCATCCTTGGCATCACCTCTAACCTTTTCTCCCTCAATCATAGAAGCATTTACCCTCTCAAGTACTCACATCTAGAAAACCACCGGACAAGGGAGAAGAGAGAAAGATCTTATAGAGTTAGGCTCTATGGCACGAATCAAGAGTAATGAAGAAGTGGAATCTTAAACATCTTATAGCCTCTCATTCTTAAGTGTGGCGTGCTTCACAATTATAAACAACACTCTACTCGATGTGGCCTATGAGACATGAACCTAAATTTATACCAAAAAACAAAACTTAGGCTCGATTACCAAGTTTTTCACAACCCGGGCTAGCCCCTAGACGTAACACGGCGTACTTGACCCCGAGGGGGTCTCATACAAGCCCTTAGCATACATCATTTCATATGTCATAAAATAAAATGCAAAAAATTAAAAAAATTTCTTCAACAATCGAAGACATTTCTATAAAGTCAAAAAGAGTCTAACAACTGTCTCATTGGCCATCTAATACAATAGAATACTTAGACATATAGGGATACGACCCTTACAAAGTTCTAAAATGAAACTATAAAGAAACAACTAAGACATCTACTAAGTAAGATGTTTGTCCCCGAACTTGAGGACTCATCAACTAGCTTGGAGGATCACCTATCCCAAGCTTGAACCAATAGATCCCACCTCTATGAACCAACCCTCTACATTTGCAGAAAACATAGAAATATGGGTTAGCACAAGAATGTACTAAGTATGGTACCTATGCATAAAAACATGCTAGAAAGGGGACATTTTAGATGAAACCCATGTTATGCACTTTTGCACATCTTTCTTAAAAGAGTTGGAGAACACAAGTCATAAACAACTCATTTATAATTCATCAAAACACAAGGATAACAACACTACCATAAGTATAGTCTCCAATCATAGGCATAATGCACATATCATCTATCATAAGACACAATAATCATGCATAGTCAAATATCAAGGTCATGACATCATAGTAAAATAACAACATAGGTAACCCTAAGCTCTACTTGTGCAATGCATATATAGGGTCCATAGTCCTATCTACACTAAGTATCACTATTAGGCCACCAAGCTCATACTTATAACACATTAGTCTCATGCATAGCTAAAACATATAATCATATGGCATTCATAATCACTTAATTCATGTCAAGAATGTAGATCACAACATATACCCAAATAGGACATGCAACAACACATACATCATCATCATGTAGTGGAACTATACCATGACTACTCTCGAAGGCTACTCATCATCTGTTAGTGGCATCCCATACTACCCCTCACTCAAAGTAGGTCCTCTTAAGAATTCATTAGTCATAGTTCATGCATCATATTCGTAGGTCATACATCTTAGTCATATTTCATATACTTCACGTCATAAATAAACCACCCTCATAACCCCTTCATAGGTTCACTTGTGCAATGTACATGTGAAGTCCCATACCCCCACATATACTAAGCAAACCCATCAAGAAGTCATAAGTGTAGTCCACATGTATAATTCATCTTAAGTGACGTCATTCTTAACATTCTTATATGCCATACCTTCATAAGTTGTCACACATATAGGACTCACACAAGAACTTCTCTTAAGACCCACTAGTGCAATGTATAGATAAAGTCCCATACCCTTACCTATACTAAGTAGTATCTCTCAAGAAACCCTAGTTAGTGCCCATGTCCTCATTCATAAGTCATTTTCATATCTTAGTTCATTCTTACAATATTGGGAGATTTTTCCTTAACCGAAATAGACCATGTAAGCTTCATGGAATCCGGTGTTCTATTCCCACACCGAAAAGAGAGTGTCCTACTTGCCTAAGGTAGGACATACATAATAGCTTTTAGGTGGATCCACTAGCTAAGAATCCTATGTTGGCACATAGTTAAGGGACAAGGAGATTGCTTCTAGAAACTCTCTTTATACTTAATAGCATTGTAGTTTCCATCTCATGAGACCTCTTTAGTGGAAACCTCCCGCATTTTTGAAGGAATCCTATCTCATATACACAACCTCTCGGTGCTAAGGACAAACTCCCCTCTTTGAAGTAACATTTAGTCTTTACTTAATTCATATTTATGGAAGAATGCACTAGGCACTCAAACAACATATATCATAATAGCTCATAGATTCTTTAGGTGAGAATGTCCTTTCAACCTTAGAATCAACTTATATCATAGTATGAGAAAACCTTTTATATTATATGCATAGTATGTTCATGTGAAAAGCCTTTCATGCAACATATAATACTACCATAATATCAACCTATCAGGTGTAGTCATAGCATATCGTACTTTGTCATATCGTCATGGTCATGTACATATCATGCATAATAGTATGTAAAGGTGCATATGAGAACTAGCCTTTCAATTGACACCTAGATACATCATGTTCATATTCATGCATGTAGTGTGTGTGTGTATGATTGTCCTTACAATGGCACAACAACAACAACATTATCATCATAGACACCTCCCTTCTCAAGAGGGTCACAACATGTACATAATATCCCAACTCATGAATAAATCACATACATTGCATTTAAGGATCTTAGACCATGTAAGTCACTTATCTAACGTTCATTACAATAGACATGGATACATTCATCATTCAAGTAGGTCGTTCATGGCATGTATAAAATCATATTTTCATATAGGGGATTATGTGGGTAGGGTCCTTCCACAATAACACCTCATCCAATTCAACATATAAACCATACCATGTTCATAACATATCATACTTAGTCATGTCTAGGGTTGTAGGGAAGAGGGACCTTATCTCAACACTACAATTTATATTGGCAAGTAAGCACCTCCACCATAAGTGGATCAATCCATTCATACAAATGGTACATGAAAAGTAATCACCTCCACCCTAAGTAGATCAACAATTCATATAATATAACTTCGTCATAAACATACCTCCATATATTTTCCTACAAAGCCAAGAGTCAAGACCAAGTCTATCATCTTAGATTTGGCACTTTCGGTAGAAGAACATCATACACCAACAATATAACCAATATGATCATAATCAAGTTAGTCTAGGTCTACAAGATTCAGCATGGTCAATTCATGACTAGGTGATCTAATCTAAGGCATTTAAACAAGAAGATCATCGATCCTAAAAGATCACATCTAACCCCTCAATTTTCCTCTTTATGAGATAACCCTAGATCATGTCAATTTCATGTTAGATTCATAGGTTAATCAAGAATACATGTAGAATTATACTTATATCATGAAATTACATCATAATCAACTTCTGTTCATTCAATTAAATCAACTTCTAATCACATTCATATTGTAAAGAAAAGTCCTAACTAGGGTTGGGGAAAATCTCAAGGATTCTTTGGAATACAAGTTAAAATCATCTTAAACCAATAATATAATCCATAACAAATGTAAATCAATCTTTTAGAACAATTTTGAAAGAAATCCATGGGGTTGAGTTGAAGCCCTAGATTTTGAAGATTTGTAGAATTTGAGTTAAAAGACTTTGAGAGGGCTCCTTGGGTGATAACTACCCAAGGATGAAAACCACGATACCTAAGGTGTAGAAACGGATGAAAATCCTAAGAGAAAGATTCCATCTTCAAGCTGTAGGTTGGTTCCTTCAAAGGTCTTCAATGGTGGAGAGAAGACTTTGGGAGAGAAAGGGAATAGGGTTTTGATTTGGGGGTTTTGATTAGTGGTGAACTAATGGATTAGATAAGGGACTTAATAGCTTATATAGGTTATTAATTAACCACTTAATTGACCTCCCTTAACCCCTAATTAATAACTAACCCAACCCCCAACCTCTAACTTAAAACAAAACTACTTAAAACTGGCAGTATCTACGGAGCCCCATCTATGGACCGTAGTTTGATGTATTGTCCGTAATTTGGGTCCGTCGATTGGACCTGGGACTGACATTGCTTCACTATTTCGTCCATAACTTTTTAATCCGAGATCAGAATATGGCAAACTCGACGGCGTTGGAAAGAGGACTCAGAGACCTTTCATTGGATAGGTAAAGGCCCACCTAATTCGTTTTGAGCTATGGATATGACTACTTAAAGTTGACCCTCACTTACCTAGGCTGACTTCTTGACAGTATTGCAGGTGCCAATGACTGCTCCCCATTCACGGACTGTGGGTGGGTTGACGCCTCTTGCTGCTGCTCCGTCAGTTGGTTCAGAGGCTGCCTTTTTATAGGCCTGATCCACGCCCCTGACCCATGAGCCGTAGATTGATCTACTGGCCGTGAATGGGTCTCGTGAAGCAAGCTGTTTTGACAACTTTTTGGCAGATGTTGGGGTCCTCCTCAAGGACCCCTTCTGTGGTCCTTGGGGATTCGTACCTGGACGTTTGAACCCTAAACATGTCCATCTAAGTATGAGAGTCATTTATACAAGTTTTCACCCTCAAACAACACTCCAAACTTCAACGACGAGACCCTTACAACTCACTAGTTCGAATGACTAGTTTCCGGACGTTATAGTCGTTTCTTGACATTTGACCTCCAATCTCCTCAAACTAACTACAAAATCCATTTTTCATCACTTAAACAAGTTTCCAACTATAAACTAACATGTGAGGCTCTAGTTCAACCTACTAGATTTAGTCAATCCATAGCTAGGTCTTACTAGTTCGTACAGGGTGTTACACGTAACTCCTTCTACTACTGGACCAGTGCCAGCTCCGGCACTACCTTCAATGGCCTCTGCACTTCCCATAGCTCTACCTCCACCCAGATTGCTGAACAGGTTGAAAGGCGATGGTTTACGAACCATTCTAGGAGAAAAGTCACTATCAGTGGAGGGTTTGGAAGGGAAGCTTACTGAGGTGCTTGACACGCTCAAGTATCATGAGTTCGAGCAGTTCAATAGGCCTCGGGGTCTTTATTTTCATTCATGGGTCCGGGAATTCTACTTAGCCTATGGGGAGTTGGTCCCCAAAAAAAGGAAAAAGGCTAGTGAGTTCCAACCAGTGAACTCGGTTATGGCTAGAGGCAAGGAGGTCGAGTGTCATAGTGAGGATATTAATGTTGTACTGGGTTGACCGCTACACTCGGTATTGCCCTACCAGAGTTTGCCTATCGTTTCGGCCTTGGATGATTTGAAGGATGTAGGAGCTCCTATTGAGAAGAGGAATATGAACATCGCCTCCTGGTACTGGTTTGGCTTCATCAACAGCACTATCATTCCATCTCAAAACGAGTCCATTCTGTGTCATCCTAAGGCGGCTTGCCTTGGTCCTATCATGGCCAAGAGGCGGATCAACTTGGGATTGCTGGTTTCACAGGAGATGGCTGTGAGAGCCAAACAGAGATTGACATCCCTGTCATTTCGTGTTCTGATTACTGAGTTATGTCGGCGTGCTGGAGTACCCCCGGATCCTGCTAGTAATATAGAGGTCACCCCGTCGTCCTCCACTGATATCCGGCGTATAGAGGCAGAATTTACACAAGAGGAGAATGACAGGAAAAGTGCAGCCCCAACAAATACTTCTCCAGAGATCAATGTTGACTCATTATCAACAGAGACGCCTTCATCCACCCAGGCCTCTGAGCCCTCAGGTATACCAGCTCCTTCTTCTTCTTACTCTCATTCAGACTTTTATTGATGCCTTGACAGTTAGAGATAAGGCTTGTGAGAGCAGACATCGGAAAACCTCTGAGGTGACGGCTTTAAAAGTTGAGATTACAAGTTTGAGGAAGGACGTAGACTACCTTAAGTCTACCGACTTCACTTCACTCATACAGAGGGCAGATGATATGGATGTTCCTGTGACAACCAAAGATGTGCAAGGGGATGGTGCAGCACAGGCAGAGTCGGATGCCGAAACCGACGAGGAGTTCATAGCAGCACAGGTTGAGGAGATAAGAGAGAGCCAAGATGTGAGCATATTCAGAGATCTGCCAGATCTAGTAGAGATAGTTATGCAGCCAGTGATCCAGATATCGCCCACTGAGATGTCCACAATAGCCCCTAGTGGATCTTGCACTGCGTTTCCATCTGAGACTACTCTGGGCACTGATGCCTTAACACATAGAGAGACTACGTAGACATGACCTTTCTCTACCCTCCTCTCTATCTTTCTTACATCTACTTTTGCAGTCTTATTACTTGCATTTGAGGACAAATACTATTTTGATTGTGGTGGGGGTGAGGCCCACACTTTTGTGTGCTGTTTTTTTTTTTGACTTGTATTTTATGTATATTTGGGTTGTTTTGTTTTTGAATTTTACGCACATTTTTGCCACCACTCGTGAGTTCAATGTGGTTGTTCTTTCGCAAAAATTTGAGTCTCGGTTTCGATCAATACCGATGATTTAAATAGTGCTCTCAATTAAACGAACATGAATGTATGGCTACGATGAGGACAAATGAAGTTGCATAGACAATATGTGAACTTTTTGCATCTCATTGTGATTAGCCATTTATCGAATTGATTCTTTTGTAATGACTGTTGCACACTAGCAAAAATGTGTAGTCTTGTTTGACCTAAGTGCCATGCCTTGTGTGATTAGATTGCTTTGAACCATGTATGAATAAACCTAGAATTTTCCCTGTTAGTCTGATTGATTTAGAAAGGTGTCCTCTTGAAATGATCTTAGGCAACTTTAAAGAGTGTGAGCCAAATTTGACATATACCTCTTTTGTGGCCTACCCGTGACTGTGTGAAACTCCTTCGAACACCCTTTTGCCTTACCTTTCTTTGGAAGAACCTTGATGAACCCTAGACCTTACTTGACCCACTACGTATAATCCTCTTGATTTGTGGTTTAGTAAATAGACAACTTAGGCCAAAAGCCTAAGTTGAGGGTGTGGTGAAAAGGAAAAGGAGAAGTCAAGAAGTGCAAGAAAAGTCCCCCTTAACCCATGGTGTTGCGAACAACGGACACCCTTCGATAAAAAAGAGAGAGGAATAAATACAAAAGAAATCGGATTTCCAAGCTATCCATGGAGGTGAATAAAAAGATGACTTAGAAACACTAGAAAAATAATTGAAAAGGGAAAGAAGGGAATGCCTTAGGAACACCACACCTCACGAGGATGAAAAAGTCACTGAGCCTAAATGACCATACCTTTGCGCTCAACCCCATTACAAGCCTTGAAAAGACCTTTTTGATCTTGAGTAAGCCAATTCAAAAGTCGATTGGAAAATAAGGGCAAACCTATGGGTAAAAACATGCATTGTGTTCCTATTTTTGAGTGTGAGCATTGCATCTGATTCTTGATCTGAAATTCATTAACCTCTGTGTGTGAATATGGAATCATTCTTAATGTGAGGGCATTTAGATACTTTTTGTTGAGCTTGAACTTGCACAAGTAGCAAGTATTGCGAGCATGAGAATCAATGGTAATGGTGTGTCACAACCTGAATCTTTGAGTACACCACTACAAGAAAATAGCAAAATTGTGACAGCCGATTTTGTCACAAATTCGTCACAAATTAACATTTGTGACGGAAAAGTGGACGTCCCAAAACCTGGGGTCATAAACTCATTGTGACGGATTTCAATTCCGTCACAAAATTATTGTGACGGGATAGTGACAGACCTGATGGTGACAATATAAATCCTTGTATTTGACCTAATTCTGTCACAAATTTGAGACAAAATTTTTTGACGGAATATTCCGTTACAAAATAGTGACGGAATAGTTTCTGTAACAATTTTCTAAATATATTCACAATATTTGTGACGGAATATTTCGTTACAAGTAAATTGTGATGGAATATTTTGTAATAAAATTGCTTTCTTGTAGATATTAGTAACAAATTTAGAATCAATTGTGACAGATTAAATCCGTCACAAATTTAATTTGATTTTAATTTAATAAATAATAATCGATATATCTAGTAGTGGACAATTATTATTTATTTATATATATATATATATATATATATATATATATAATAAATTAGTCAAAAACATAAAAATAATTAACCACCATGATATAACAAACATAATATTATATTTATAATACAAAATTATGAAGTTAAAACATGTCAAAGCACAACTTCAATAAGCAAAAGTGTACAAATATTTAAACACATAAACATTTGGTCATTTCCTATTAAGGAGAAGGATTACTAGATGAGCATAAGGATAACGCCATTTAGCTCATTAGACCATCATTCCTCCGTAGAATTGAATCGATCATCCTTTTGTTGCCTCAAACGCGAGACCTCGTGCTCTACTCGTTGCTGCACCTCTGCCTCTAAATGCTCTTGAATAATTCTCTCTTGATTTTCTCTCATATGCAACACTTCTTCCTCAAGTAGTTTAATGCGCTCTTCAGCAACATCATCAGACACCGTAGGTAAATTGCGTGAAGTGACCGAATTTTTATCTTGATACAATCCCAAACCTTGAGAGCCTAAACCATACACACGTCGTTTTTTTTCTCCACTCACGACATCAAAGTATAAGCGATTTATATCAAGTTCTTGAACTTCCTGTGAATCATCTGAGGAGCTAGAAATAGCAGCAGCTAAGACAACCTCCATTTTATCTTGAAAATTTTCAAACAATCAATCACCAAAAACTCAAGCTTTCCACAAATATGTACATATTAAGTTGCTTCTAGAAACTTTGTAAAAAAAATGCACCCAAAAGGTAGCACAAAATTTTTAAACAGAACAAAATTTGCCCTCAATATGGCATAAAATCTATCAAAAAAAAGGCACACAATTTGCTTCAAATTGCATTAATAACTGTCCAAATAACTACTCAACATTTGATAAAACAGTGTGAGAAAAATCTGCACAAAAAACAACACAAAATGTACCCCAAAAACATCACAAAATCTACCAAAAAAAGGCACAAAATCTACTTCAAAATTGCATTAAAAACTGCTCAAATAACTGCACAACATATATGATCAAAACTATGATTAAAAAACTGCTCAAATTTGCACCAAAAATAGTACAAAGAACTGCCCCAAAATCTGCCACAAAAAAAGGCACAAAATCTGCCCAAAAAAGGAACAAAATCTATCCACACTAGCACAAAATTTCCTTCAAAATTGCATCAAAAAACTGCCCAAATAACTGCACAACATCTGATCAAAACTATGATAAAAAAAACTGCTCAAATCTGAACCAAAAACAACACAAAGAGTTACACAAAACAGCACAAAGAGCTGCCCCAAAATTTTCTCAATAGCAACACAGACAATTATAGCAAATCTTCTTAATAGCAATACACACAACTACATAAAATCTATATTTTTCTTCTTTAAAAGCTTCAAAAAATAAGGATCAGTCTTGCAATGTTTGGTTAAAGATGAGCAGTACACACAATTTACATTAATGCATTTAGTGTTGGCATCAACAAAGCTACCATCCTTTCTTTTATGCAACTTCTTAAATATATCCCACGAATTCGGTGGAAGGCGTAGTTCTATTGCCTAAAAAATAGAATTTAATATTAAAATAAAAGATAAGGTTAGAAAAATACTACATAAAGTGTTAAATTTGGTACCAATTTTATAGTATGCTCCACTGTTGATGTAGAACCACCGGTATGCTTGCTTGGACCAGTGCCTAGTCCACCAGTCTCACTACATCGATTTCGAGTGGCAACATGAGATTTATCCATCCATTCATCAGAGGTCCAATGTGTCTTCTAACTTCTCCAAATATCCTCCAAAACAAAATTAGATTTGACCGTACCTTTTCTCCAAAAATATTTTTCAGAAAAAAATTTGTTACCTAACAGGACCTAATAAATGCAACAAGAGAATGCAATTTATCAAAATTGAAGGTCAACCATACATATGAACCTTAGATCAACAATGACAACTCCAACTTTGTTTACTTTCCAAGAAAAACATAAAAAAATATAAAGAATTGAAAGAATAACAACACTGTAGAGAAGATACCAATCATAAAAAAAGTTGTGAATTTTAGCACATCAATGACAAAATCTAATGGCAACATGCCTCCACTAAAGCTTGGTGTATGTGTAAATCTACAGTAACCCATATGAATACAACACACATAAAAATAAATTAAAACTTACACCCAAATCAGTCAGGTAAATGATCCAATTTAATAATTTAATGAATACCCATAAAAAAGAGCTATATAATAGTGAAGAGTATAATGGACCCAATATCAAAAACTAAATATTATTCACTTAATAACATTGATTCAAGAAAAATGGGGACAAATCTCAACAAGACTATAAAGAATCAAAAAACTGTTCATTGTAGATAAAATGAAAAGAAAAGATTCATACCTATGAGCAATATAGCAACGGAATTAAAGTTTAGATGAGTTCAAAATCACAACAATAGTGTTGAAAGAGTGAGAGGTAGAAGAAAGGAAGAAGAACACCCATTATAGTTCTTTGACTTCTCTCTAGACCCCTAATTTTCTAATAAAATAAAGGATTTAAAGGTGGGAAAACTAAAAGTGCTGAAAATTTTGGGGGAAAGTTAAAAGGTCATCTAATATTTTTTAAAATTTTCACGGAAAAAAAAGTTCATTAAGTTAAAGATTTTATAATTTATTGTCTTTTTATTAAATTGAGACGGAATGTAAATCCTTCATAATTTTTGTGATGATTTTGTGATGACATATATTCATTTATTTTTATTTGCTATCATTTTGTGACGGAAATTTTCTGTCACCAAACTTATATTAAATATTTGTTACAAATCTGTCACAAATTCGTCACTATTAGAATTTTAGTGGGTAAAAAAATTCTTTAAAAAAAATTATTTAGATAAGATTAATGTGTCACAAATCCGTCAAAATTCCGTGACAATTTGTGACAGACTTCTCCGTTCCAAATATTCCGTCACAATTTTACTCTTTTCTTGTAGTGGTACAATTGATCCTTGCATAAGTAAATTGAGTCTCGTTGTGTGCATTCATGCTTGAGTCTTGTGTAGCACTGTTTGAGACACCCTTTTTGAACGGCTGAATATGAGTTTGCTTGAGGACAAACAAAAGTTTAAGTTGGAGGTGTTGATGAGTCCACAAATTGGATTCATTTAGGGCTTTATTTTGATAAGAATACTGTCCTTGAATGCTTATTTTGTCTCAATATCTGATGAAAACTCTTCAGTTTCAGGTATTTAAAGTATTAGCAGAAGCATGGACACTTAGGCACAAAAAGGAACAAACAGGCTGAAAAGAACTAAGAAGCTGAAGCTTGAGCTCTGCCAAGCACACTTGGCGAGTCGCCAAAAGGACAGACTCCGCCCTTTGTTCCAGTATGCGAAGCCCTGAAGGAAGAGGATCAAAAAGGAGATGAAAGAAGCAGTCGGCGCTTCGCTGAATAGTTCCGCGAAATAGTACTACACTGCCCAATTGTCCAGAATGTGAAGATGCTGAAGGTAAGCACTAAACGGCGATAAGGCAGAAGAAGGGCGAGTCGCCGAGTCATTCGGCAAACTCGACTAACCTCGCCGAACTATCCGCCAGCACTAATTTTTGATGGCTATAAATACTAAACTCTTTATTAATTTTTAGGGAGCCGAACCATTATTTTTATTTTCAGAATAGAATAGTACTTTTATGGGATATATTTCTCTCAAGTTTGGAGAGGGTTTTGTGGGAGACTTGAAGAGGGAAGGATTTCATCTTCCCCAAGTTAGAAGTGGGTCGTCTCCATTCTTCTTCCTTTGCTTAAATCAAGGTTTAATTTCTTATACCCATTTGATTTTAATATCATTTTAGGTGTATTTTCTTATTTCTTGATGTATGGCTAAAAACCTCCATTCTTAGGGTGTGATTTAGCAAATATGTGTTGATATTGATGTTGGGTCTTGCTTGCTGATAGGTTAGATGTATTTTAATGGTGATTTCACCTAGTGGTTGTGGTTTAATTTAATGGGTTTGTAGTTGCAAATAAAAAATCACCCATTTTTTTTCGACTTGCCCGAGGGGGAGGTCCTGAAACCAAGACCACTAGACTGATGGCCTAAGGAGTGGGTCGACATAAGGTTCAGCCCAAGAGGGTGAACCCTAGTCCCATATTCTAACACTCAGCTTGAGAGAGTGAGTGGGGTAAGGCATAGGCTGGTCTTCATGCGGAAGTGGGTGTCCAAGAGAATCCCATTTGAAATAGGGTAAGTTGCTCGAGAGGGAACTTATTTCCATCTGAAGCTTAGCCTAGTCACTATTATCTTGCAAATTTCATATCGAAAGCATGTACCCAATGATTTATCTCAATTTGTATTGCGGTCACACCCCAAGAACTTGTCCCCATACTTCATCTTCTTGTTAATTTTTGTTGTTTTTACTACTTGTGACAAAAACCCCAATTGATACTTGACACTTTTGTGTCACCCCCTCTAATTTAATATGTTTTTAATCGTTAATGTCTTTAGCTATGACTAATTAGAGCTAAATTTTATTTTTCTATTAATTCTCAAAACCACTCCCTTGGGACATGACCCCAACCTTTAGTTGGGTTACTATATTATCGACGATCGTAGACACTCATACCGTAGGTTAGTGTCATTGGTCACGATAAGCATCAGTATCTATCACCTAAGAAGCGCCTTCAAATTATGTTTTCAAATGCCCCAAACCTAGGGTTTTCAATCTACAACATGGGTCTTCTTCCAAAGCAGTCTCCATAGTTTAATTATGGTTTATATTGGTTGATTATGATGATTTATGATGGGAATGTTGAAGTATTGTTAGATTTTGATGAAATTATCCCTTGGATCCATGATTTCCCCTTTCTTCCTAAATTGTGAACTAGGGTATGACCTAATCGATCATGTAAGCTTGTCAATTGATTATGTTTATGTTATTATGTTGTTGAATCATGAAATTTCCCTATCTAGTGTTGTAATTCATGCAATTGGGATTGGTCTTGATTCTTAGCCTTGAAGGGCAATAACTAGGGTTTATGTATATTGATGAAGATTGTATATAAACTTGTGATTCACTTTGATAGTGATGAACCTATGACAAATGTATATAATCATGTTGATCCACTTGAAAGGTGGAGCTGTTTAATTATTGTGTATATTGTGGTATTGATGCAAGATCCTTCTTCCCTATACCCCTACACATGACTATGTATGATATGATATGACTATGGTAGTATTGTTGTGTTGAATGAAAGTC
Source organism: Solanum raphanifolium (assembly GCA_036250405.1). Classification (NCBI taxonomy): domain Eukaryota; kingdom Viridiplantae; phylum Streptophyta; class Magnoliopsida; order Solanales; family Solanaceae; genus Solanum; species Solanum raphanifolium. The sequence goes on along the minus strand of JAJOOE010007298.1, from coordinate 4,532 downwards.
CATTCTCATGAACACTATCAATATAATGTGATAGGTTTACTCACATTTTGATGATTCTAAGGTTGAAAGGGCATTCTCACCTGATGAATCTATGAGCTATTATGATGTATGTTGGTTTGAGTGCCTAGTGCATTCTTTCATGAACCTAAACTTAAGTAAATACTTAATGTGACTTTTAAAGGGAGTTATGCTTAGAACCGAGTGGATATGAAAATGAGATGGAGGCTTTTACGTTTAACAAGTCTGGCTTCCCAATGTATGTTGTCTCATGGGATGGAAACCTTTTACGTTTAGCAAGTCCGGGTTTCTAGTAGCAATCCCCATATCCCATAATTATGTTCCCACATAGGTTTTAACTAGTGGATCCACCTAAAAGCTATTATGTACGTCCTACCTTAGGCAAGTTGGACACCACTTTTCGATGTGGGGGTAGAACACCAGATTTCATGTAGCTCACATGGTCTATGTCGGTTGAGACTATTATCCCTATGTGATACGAATTTGAACTATGATAAGAACATGGACTTTAATTATGACTTCTTAAGAGGTACTACTTAGTACGAGTGTGGGTATGGGACTTCACCTATACATTGCACAATTGGACTTTCAGAGGGGTTATGGTTAGGTTCTCTTATGTTATGAAGACTTATGAATTATGTATGTATGGTATGTATGAATGTTAAGGTTGACTTTACTTGTTACACGATATGATCATGAATGTCTCCTTACTTATGTATGTTGGTTATGGATGACCCAAGGTATGATATGTATGCTGTTGGTGATCTAGATGTGATACTTAGCATTTGGAAGGGTTATGGGATCTTTCCTTTGCATTGCACTAGTATGACTTTGTGTTGCTTATATGTGGGTATGACTTATGTTTCTTCATATATGTGCAGAATGGTTTCTAAACTTGATAAAGGCATGTTTTCAACTATTTATGCATGTTTTGAGGATTTTGTGCATGACTTCCATACTTAGTACATTATTTGTGCTAACCCATATTTTCTACATTCCATGAGTGTAGGTTTCGGCCGTTGATACATACTCCTTACTACAAGTGAAGCTTAGGTCGACTATTCCCTAGGCTTGGTGAGTCCTCAAGTTCGAGGACAAGATGTTATCATTTCTTAGTTTCTACTGTATTTCCTACTTTGAGAATTTATTGATGTAAAGGGCTTTTGACCCAATTTGTACTACTCTATTGTATTAGATGGTGATTGAGACAAGGTCTAGATTCTATTTTCGTTTATGAAAAAGAAGTTGAACTTCAATTGTAAGAGTTTTAATTTTTTCCGCATTATTCTCTGACTTATGTGTATGATTATGTTAAGGGCTTTTATGCGACCCCTTCGGAGTCAAGTACTCCGTGTTACATCTAGGGGTACCCCTAGGTCATGACATCAATGCACAACAACATGAGGAAAATCAATCATGTAAACTAATTTTCTTTTAAAAGACAAGTTTTTTATTAACATCCATATCATAAGGAAATCATTAGAATATCTAAAACACACATGACTTCAAAAAAAGTGCAAGCCATGAGGAACTCATTACCTTAAGCTAGAGTAGGAGTAGCAGGAAAAATATGAGGATATCGGGACATCATATCGCCTCGTCCTCCGAAGTAGCTCCCTCAACAATATGATTCCTCCACAATACCTTCACGGAAGAAACTTCTTTGTTTCTCAACTTCCTAACTTGTCGGTCTAAAATCTCAACCGAAAATTCCTCATAAGAAAGATTTTCATCAACTACCAAACCTTCGAAGGGAACTATGGATTTTGGATCTCCAACACACTTTTTCAACATAGAGACATGGAAAATCGGATGCACCGATGCCAACTAATTAACTCATAAGCAACCTTACCAACACGTCTCAAGATCTCATATAAGCCTACAAAATAGGGACTAAGCTTCCCTTTCTTACCAAGCCTCATTACACCCTTCATGGGCGAGAATTCTAATTAAACCCAATCATGAATATCGAACTCAAAATCTCTTCTTCTAACATCGGCATAGTATTTTTGTCGATTTTGGGCTGTTCTCAACCTCTTTCTAATGAGTCTAACTTTCTCTATAGCCTCTTCAACTAACTCGGATCCTATCAAGGAAACTTCACCCACCTCAAACCACCCTATAGGAGATCTACACCTCCTTCCATAAAGAGCCTCAAATGGAGCCATACTAATACTAGAGTTATAGATATTATTATAAGCAAACTCAATCAATGGCAAATGAACATCTCAATTTCCCTTGAAATCGATGACACATGCTCTCAACATATGTTCCAAAATTTAGATAGTTCGCTCCCCTTGTCCATTGGTTTATGGATGAAAAGTCGTTCTAAGCTTAACTTTAGTGCTAAGACCCTTTTGGAAAGACTTCCAAAACTGAGAAGTAAACTGAGTACCTCTATCGGAGATAATGGAAAAGGGCTCTCCTTGCAACCTTACCATTTCCCTCAAATATAACTTAGCATAATGTTCCACCTAATAAGAAGCTTTGATTTTGTCATTTGGTCTACCAAAACCCCAATCGAATCATATTTTCATCGTGTGCGAGGCAACCCAACTATGAAGTGCATATTCAAATCTTCCTACTTCCAAGTAAGGATTCCAATATCTTAGAATAAGCCTCCTAGTTTCTGATGCTCGACTTTTAGTTGTAGGCAATTAGGAATACCGAGATATGTTGGGGTGGCTCCTGGGTGAATGGAATACCGAGAACTATAGGGTTCTATCAAGATATGTTTCCCTAAGTCATCAACATTCGGGAAACACAAATGACCTTGATATCTATGAACACCATCTCCCCCTAGGGAGAAAGCCTCAATAGATTTCCTAAGTACAACTTCTTTCACTTCTTCAAAATTGGATCAAGACCTTGATTGGCATTCACATTTGTCACAAAAGACGATTCTAACCCATTGCTAACCATAACACCACCTTTGGTGGAATCAACTAATTGAACACCCAAATGGGCCAATCTATGTACATCTCGTACAAATTCATTCTTATCTATTTGTATATGGGCAACACTACCCATTGATAATCGGCTAAGAGCATATGCTACTACATTTGCCTTACCGGGGTGATAGAGAAAACTCATATCATAATCTTTCAATAACTCAAGCAACCTTCTCAGGAGAAGATTCAGATTTTTCTGATTAAACACATATGACGACTCTTTTGGTCAGTAAATACATCGACATGCACACCATACAAATAGTGCATCTAAATCATTTAGGCAAAAACCACCGCCGCTAATTCAAGATCATGGGTAGGATAATTCTTCTCATGAACATTAAGTTGCCTTGAAGCATAGGCAATAACTTTCTCATTTTGCATAAACACACACCTTATCCCGATTCTCGAGGCATCACAATAAACAACAAAACAATTTGTGCCATCCGGCAAGGTCAACACCAGAGAGGAAGTAAGTCTATCATTCAATTCTTGAATACTCTTTTTACAAGATTCGGACCATATGAAATTAGCCTTCTTTTGAGTCAAAGCTATCAATGGAGAGACAATAGTAGAAAACTCCTCAACAACTCTTTTGTAATAACCAGCTAAACCTAAGAAACTTCTAATATATTAAGGGGATAGAGGCCTAGGCCAACTCTTGACCACATCCATCTTCTTAGGATCTACCTGTATACCCTTACTTGAAACATTATGACCAATAAAAGCTACAGACCTTAGCCAAAACTCACATTTGCTAAACATTGCAAAGAGTTGTTGTTCCTTGAGGATTTGCAACACAATCCTCAAATGATAAATGTGATCATCCTTACTTCTCGAATAGATCAAAATATCATTAATTAACACAATTACGAACATATCAAGGTATTGTCTAAACACCTTATTCATCAAATCCATAAATACCGCCAGAGCATTAATCAAGCCAAACAACATCACCAAAAACTCATAATGACCATATCGGGTTTTTAAAACTCTTTTTGGAATATCATCATTCTTCACCCTTAGTTGGTGATAACCCGACCTAAGGTCAACCTTAAAAAAGTGACTCCCACCTTGGAGTTTGTCAAACAAATCATCTATCCTTGGAAGAGGATACTTTTCTTAATGGTCACCATATTTAATTGCCGATAGTCAATACACATGCAAAATGATCCATATTTCTTCTTAACAAACTAAATTGGAGCACCCCATAGAGAGATACTCGGTCAAATGAAATCCTTATCCAACAAATCTTTCAATTGTTATTTCAACACCTTAAGTTCTGCCAGAGCATGATGTTTGCGCAATCAAGGACACAACTTCCGATGCAAGTGTCTACGATAGTGCAATAGTATAATAACCCAACCAAGGGTTGTGATCGTTCCCAAGAGAGTGGTTTTGAGAATTAATAGATAAATAAAATTTATTTCTAACTAGTCGCAGCTAAAGACGGTAACGATTAAAAATATTGTAAAGTAAAGGGGGGGGGGGGGAGGAGACACAAGAGTGTCAATTAACAATGGGGTTTTGTCACTAGTAAGCAAAAACAACAAAATAAACAAGGAT